>JAMKCH010017302.1:0-33924 GCA_023653785.1 Ophioderma brevispina
TATCGATGATCTGAAGCCCTCAAATAATTTCATTCCAGATACAAACAAAAAAAACCGTCGTTTAGTGATTAACCATCAATATTCGCTCAGTGTTCAATAGGGCTTTGCAACATGCATTATTGCGTCTACCATAAAAACCGCACGTTTGTTCCCACGGTACTTGATAGGGGGTGTATGTGCATGTGCCAGGCTCTCATATTAAGTAGAGAACACAATACACATAAATCGGAACAAGCACCAACTGTTAAATCCCGGAATGGGCGAAAAACACTAGACTTTACAACACATCTTGCGAAGGCGGGGTCATGGGAATGACAATTTTATAACCAAAAAGGGTTATATTAAGCCTCCATGATAATGAAATTAACAGATAAGCAGGTTTTGAGAAATTGGAATTTATCTTGCTTGCATATTTTTTTGTGGGGGGGGGGACACCCTGTACAAGAAAACAAGCAGTTGATATATAGCGCCTTTCTAACTTACTATTTAGCCTAAACCTAATAATATGATAGAATTATGATATGTGCTTACGCGTGAGAGATGGATACGGTATGTATAGATACGAAAATAGAGGCCCGGACTACGGAAACCCCGAGGAAAGACCAAATGGGAGATGTTACAAATTGAAAATAGCGTTCCCTAGTTGCAATAAAAGCGGTGCTGCAGGTAAAATCAAATCCAATGTAAGGTAGTACCTTGAAACTTGAAATCTGGCAATGAAACTACTTAGCTCAGTAGCAGAATTACAGTAGGAAGTTTGTTTCTTTGGAGTTAAGAAGCTTATTCAGAGTAGCAAAAACATATGGTTTCGCTATTCACTTGTAAGTGTGGACTAGGGTGGATCACCGCTCATCGCTACGATAGAATGCTTAATTAAACCGCCTAATTTTCACATCGGTTTACAGTATTGTTGCGATTCAGGTAAGTTTTACAACATTCTTTGAAACTGGCTAAATGAGGGGAAAGCAAATTTCATGATGAATAATCAGACCTTAACAATTCAGGCAGTAGTAAATTAAAAACAATAAAAATAATGGTAAGGAAATAATAATGCGTCATCAAGAAATTTTGATGCAAGTAAAATGAGGCAGATCATTTAAAAAAATCCATCAGCCGCAGAACCCCCGATTTACCGAAAAGTGCGCAATATTTTGGGTCTGAGGAAGCTACCATTTCCCAATTTTACCCTGTGAAATCTTTGCGCCAAAAGATATTGGGGTTGGGATGTGACGTGCGAAAAGTGCCCAATTTTGGCTTGAATCTTTGATCGATCAATGTTAATTTTACGCATTACTAATGGCCGGGCGTTTGAAATCTCAGGTAAAAAGTGCCATTTATTACTCTATGGGCCATTCAGAATCATATTTTATCCCTCACAAGTGGATGAAGATCGTCGCGAAAACTTTACAGAAGGGGTTTCAGGGCGAGGGTCATCCAAACAAGATGGGAAACTCATATATCAAATCGGATCACCGAGCCTTTAATGGTGATATTTAAATAACCAGGTCATTATACATTTTGCAGGTTGACATTAAATCTACAGGAAATGTTTCACATTCCTTTCATATACAATATGTAAACTAAGGCCTTTCTGTTATCGCAAAGACTAAACAAAATAGTGCCATAGTGTGATTATTAATATAAAAGAAAATAGTAACAAGGAATCATCTTGTTTCAATCACACTTTGAACTTACAATTACTTTCACCGCTCTATCTATAACAACATTGTTGGTGTGGTGATAGAGGGATCTTAAAATTACACTTATGATAGATGGACCGTGTCGGGGTTATCTTTTTGTCCAGAGGTTCATAGTCCGAAAGGTCATTAGTCCGAAGAAGCATACGGTTTTGTTCCGAAGTGTCATTAGTCCGAATTGGGCATAATGTACATTGGTCCGAAGGGTCATAATCGGATTGAACATAAGGTCGTTTGTCCGAAGGGTCAATAGTTCGAATATAGCATAGGGGTCAGTAATCCGATTGAACATAAGTTCATTGGTCCGAAGCCATTGGTGGATTATGCTATTTTTAAACAGTTTTCAAAATTTGCAAACTCTATTGTTTCAACACTACAAAACTAGGATGAATAGTAGTTCCGTGAGTACGGATGTGGAGATTCGGAACTCTAACATCCGCAACATGTCATTTGATCATGTCTAAACAATTCAATATTCGTTCATAATTACATTATAGTATTGCATTGATGTGTAACATAAATCAAGTATTTGGATTGATTTCTATTTTTGATAAGTTTTAATTTAGAAAAAATTGCAGGACTTAGATAGACATGATCGCGGACTTCATTTTAGAGACGTTGAGACCCATACCTATAGATTGTTCGTGTTTTTGGATTTAAACGATCGTATTTGAAATCGCTTTGATATAACTAAGCCAAAAATTAATTCCGATTCAATTCTCGATTGGCAGGACAAGTCACAAAAACATCTTCCGTTGCAGATGCATTCACGGAAAGTGTACTTTTTAGAATACTGTGTGTTTTAGTCACCTGTAATTAATGTTTCTTTCAAAATTAGAAAACTTTATTGTTTAAAAATAACTACAGGGGGTGAGATTGACACTTTAGGACTTAAATCTGCAACATGATCGTATCTAACAAATCCTGATTATTCGGCCGAATTCATATTGTTCATGAAAACTACATAGTCTACATTGATGGGAAACATAAAATCAATTATTTGAATAATTATTAATATTGACCATTTTTAATTGGATGGCATAATTATGGAATTGCCTGAGTAATAAATACAACATGATAAAATCAGTCCATACTAAATTACCCAACGTACCAAGGTCGCACTTGTGGATTTTTAACTAGACACCCTGTTCTATAATAGTACGCAAATATCTTGCCCATGCCTAATATGGTCTCCAATGATCCTGCCTTTCGACGAATTAATTCATCGCGATTTAAAACAGCGAGTTTCAAAAAACAGATTAGCATGGTCTGAACAACAAATTCAGTAATGCAATAAATAACAAATCTGGAGCTATTTTCAAACCTAACATGGCATTTTGGTGTTAGGTATCATGGCCCCTCCATATCCAGATGTACACAAACTTTATTGTTAAACTTACTTGCAGACCCATTCTCCCAGAGACAGTTTGTCTTGGCAGTCCCGAAAGCAAACCGTACACCTTGCAAACAGGTTATTATAGCAATGTCAGGAAATTCCATGACTATGGAAACCATCAGGAAACCGCAACATGAGCATCAGGAAGACGAAGGACTGCCAGGTACTATTAGAGTTTACATTTCAATGGACCCAATAATTTCACAGGTACTCGCACATATTCAAAGAACATTCAGCATCCGTGAGACAGCTGCGATAAATGGGTTCTTCGGCAAACAGGCATAAACAAGGCGTTAGGAATGGTGAATTCGGTGAATCTTTGTTTCTAATGAGCGGAAGAACATGCTTGTTTCGAATATTGTAAAACTATTTTTCACAAACCATTAGTTTTTTGAATTAAAAATAATCATCACGGTCCTATTCATTTTTGGACTCCCAAACTGTAGTGAGGGGGTCTTTGTTTTTTAGTTGAGGGGATTTTTTTATAGTGAGGGATGTCTTTGTTCCTTATATAGTTGAGGGGGTCTTGGTTTTCTATTAGTGAGGGTGTCTTTGTTTTAATATAGTTGAGGGGGTCTTTGTTTTCTATATAGTTGAGGGGGTCTGTGTTTTATAGTTATTGGTCTTTGTTTTATAGTGTATAGAGAGAAAATACGCGAATTTATTACCGCTCGTCTACCTGAGCCATTTTGTAACCAAAACTTAGATGAGGGGATGGTTGAACACCCTGTTGATTTACTAATGGAGGCATGCGATTCCTATAAATTTGGTACCACATGATAGCTTAGAGTATCGTCTTTCAATGGGTTCCCAAAGTAATGACAAATATATAATAACGGCACTAGGGCGTCGTATTGAAAAGATGGAAAATACTGGATATGGGGTGGGAAATTCATATTTCGCAATTACTAGGGTTTTTAGCAAGGCGGGAAAAAGTGAAGAGATTAGGTATTGGTATTGTATAGTATCGCTCCCTGTGAACAGTGATGCTCAAAAGTGTGTGTGCAATGTAATTAGATTTAGAATTAGATACAATTCAATGGCGCACTGGGAAAATGAAATTGCTGTCTCCCCATTTTTAGCTAGATCTCACGACATATAACGTCACTCACTTGACTTGCGTAGAAGTAATGAACGTTAACACGTACACGGCGCTATTCTCGGATATATCATATTGGAATGACGTTTCAGCGGTGTTGGGTTATTTGCAGAATCCGATATTAATTCTTTCTATTACAAACTTTCTGCTTTGGAAACATAGAGAAGTTGAGGGTTTACCATTTATACGAATTACCAATGTAAATTGTTAATGAATCTCATGTTTTTCTAAGATTAGGAGGGCTTTTCAAAACAGTGTATGAATGAGTTTAGGAAGCATGGACGCGGACAAGATATGAAAAAAAAATTAACATAGTATGAGAAAGCTCTTAAGTACAAGCAAAAAAACAAATAGCAAAAGATGCGGCACGTTACATAAACGGTTGTTTGCTAAACCAGGACAGTGTGCTCTCAAATAAAATTAATAGATCTTGAATTAGCCAGAGCGTGTATTATACTATAATAGATTCCAGTTGATAGTGGAATAGCTTATCCTTTTTAGGTGGAGGTATGATTGAGGGGATGAGTATATACAACTTTAGTCCGTGTAATTTGTTCGTATGATGTGCGCTATAGCCAGGATAGCCAACCCTGAGCGTTTGGCCATTTCAGTTCCCAATCAATAGTCCAAAGCATAAACCCTAGATGTTCAAAGAACGCGGAAACTAAATCCAGGAATATAGTTCCATGAGCCAGTTCTGACGGGCCTTAAAATTCGATTTGTTGCACCCACCTGTGATTAATTTCCAATGATACACCTTGAGGGGGTGTCCCCCTGACTAGGATTAGGTATGTTTCCGCCACGAAAACGTGCACTTAAACGCGGTAACTAGCTAATTCAAACTGGCCCCACCATGTTGATGAAAACACTGCTATTGTATTTTTTTCATTTAAAAAAAAGAGGAATTTTATCCAGGCCTAACGAAATAAAGTTCTATCTTCCTGAAGTGGGCTTAAAACAGTAAGTGTAAGATGGCGCCGGTAGGAGCCTGTTTGATAACTGTACTAAAAAATTGCCGAATAGATGAGTAAAATGCGAGTAATATTTTGAGAGCACCTAAAGAGATTTTAATGACATTTGTATATTGCGGGACATGAGCATAACTCATGATGGCGGCGGGTATACCCGCTCCGCAGGACATAGATCAAGAAGAAAAACACTCCTGCACTCTTTTTCGAATAATAAGAAAAAGCCATAAACGAAAACCTATTGATACATTTTCCGCAACTTTCTCTCCTACTTCTGGACAATTGCATACCACTCAACACTAGTTGACGCTGGGAAGGAAGCTGATCTAGGCAGTGAGCGAGGAGGAGCCTGTGGTACAGGTCAGAAACAAAGAAGATAGCAATTGATGTGCTCAAAGAAACTTAGGTCACCAATTTACAATTTCCTTCTACATATTAGACATGTTTTCCACTTCTTATAAGCATATTTTTATTTTTTCTGGAAACACCTTGACTTCACTGAGTAGTCCTTAAAGACAGTCAACACCCATTTATTATGATTTTAGTGTATCAGGTTGCCTGCTTATGATCTGTTGCCTCCTATGAACTATTATAGAGTCTGTTTTAAACTCGTTATATGGCCCAAGTAGTAACCGTCTATAGTAACGGCATTCTCTATGACAAGTCAATACCCCACGTTAATATTTTTTACATTCTTGGAAATGATTAGGGTCATTATTAGAAGTGTGTTTTAATAACGTCGAAAAGATGGATAGTTAAGGCTGACTGTCTTCATGATTTAGTACATAGAGCGATTATAATCAGCGGGACATCTTAAAAAAAAGCCTGTACGTAAAATATTAAAATGCCTAAGTCTTTTGGAGCACCCAAAAGATCACCCAGGTTCTATTTCAAAAATTGCCATTTTAAGTTCATTAGCAAAATATGTCCGGTGCGGTGGCCTCTGGGACGCTGGGTTTAGCCCCCTTCAGGCAGTTAAAAAAAACTTGGTTTCGGGTAGTCGTGGATAAAATTTATAGCTGTAATGAAATTATAATGGCGGTTTTCATAAAAACATGGCGGACATTTTTGAAACAGGGACACGGTAACGTGCAGCTTTTCAGGACGGAAAACTACCTAAACCTGGTCAGGGGGACATCCCTTTCAAGATGCTATTCGTTCGGCTGAATGCAAGACCAACGTAAGTGCAGTTGGACTAATTTTGCAGGGAAGGGAATTTTTGTGTCTATTGGAGTCTATATTGGGTGGTGTGTCCATAATTATAGAAGGGTATACATAGGAAATGTATTTGTATGATATTACAATGAGATAATTTCTACTTGACAACCGTAATTAAATATTATTTACAAAGAAGGGAACGTAAGTTGGAAATCGGTATGTTTCTAGAAAATTAGTGCAGGACCAAAGTAAGTGCCACTTACGGTGGTCTTGCACTGAAAAAAGGTTTAATGCAAGGACAAACGTAAGTGCCATGCACTTACGTTGGTCTTGCAGTGAAAATGTGCACAAATGCTTAATGCAAGACCAACGTAAGTGCCAATTACGTTGGTATTGTACTGAAAAGGTGCAAAATGTTTAATGCAAGACCAACGTAAGTGCCACTACGTTGGTTCTTGCACTGAAAGAAATGCTTAATGCA
The DNA here is from genome assembly GCA_023653785.1 of Ophioderma brevispina. Classification (NCBI taxonomy): domain Eukaryota; kingdom Metazoa; phylum Echinodermata; class Ophiuroidea; order Amphilepidida; family Ophiodermatidae; genus Ophioderma; species Ophioderma brevispina. Next base: position 6,800 of record JAMKCH010017302.1, read on the forward strand.
AGGACCAACGTAAGTGCACTTACGTTGGTCTTGCAATGAAAAGGGGCAAAATATTAGTGCAAGACCAAAGTAAGCCACTTACGTTGGTCGTGCACTGAAAAGGGGCAAAATTGCTCAATGCTCCCAAGACAACCGTAAGTGCCACTTACGTGGTCTTGCAGTAAGCGGAAAAAAGCGAATTGCACATACATTATCTTCTTTGCCTAAGTAAAACCTTTTTAATCAGGTACATTCTTAAAACATAGTTTAAATTATGCGAGAATACCTCCTCTTTCAAAATTCACCAAAAACTCAATTCGACAAAAATTGTCACTTACGTTGTTGCATTCAGCAGGACGCTATTGAGAAAATTAATACTAATGGGTGCAACAAACAGAAAATCTGATGATGGCAGCTTATGGGCTAATAGTTCTTTCAATCCGATCTCAGTTGTATTGGAGAAGAAATCGAAGAGTTTCTGGGTTATTTCTGTTGCCCACTTTTGAGTAATAGACGAAGTCCAAACTCCGCCCATAACTTACCATCAATTGGAATTAGATTACCGACAATTGGAACTCAGTCAACTCATATAACCACTGTCTAAACCACATCAAACAGTCTGTGTTTGTGTAAGAAAATCAGAATTTTCATATGTTTAGGGACACTGTTATTTAAACCTATCATTGCGCCCTGAGTTGATTCGATTTTCAGAGAGCCGCAAGAGGTAAACTAGGCATTCGTTGATTGAGTATCCGAGTATACAATGGATATAATTTGATTCCGTTCCTTCTGTGTCGGCATATGGCAAGCCAAGGGATACGTATTACCGCGAAACGCATGTGAGAAGACCCAACGCGTTGCCGAATGACACACGCGTGCGTGGGGGTGTCGGCCGATAAGAATGATGAATTTCGGTGACGTAATTTCACAACATAGACCCCACAACGCGATCAAAGTATCTAGCACGCGTTGTGGATTCTCACAACGCGTTGTGAGAATTCACACCGCGTTGCGGGCCTTCACAGGGTCGTCGAGTGCCAATGTGTAAACATGTAAACACGTATTCCAAGACGGAGTAATCGCAATCGCATCTCGGTCGCAGTTCACACTCCATACAAAAACGTTTTAACATATGTGTGTGTCAGTTCGCCAGTGGTGTTTCACAACGCGTTTACCAGCGTTTACAACGCGTTGAGACTTGCCGAGCTGAACTATTACGAGTTTCTGAAGTCGCGCACGGTGGGTAGGTCAGCGGTGGCGCCCATCGGTCGTTCTTGCGGACTATCAAGATATTATGTGGAACGCAATTCCTGGACTTGTTTAATACGTGTCCCCGAGTTCCTAGTGTACTTACTCTTGACTGTTTATCACTGCCGCGACAAGATAACACGCTTCAAGAGCTTTGATCAATAGTAACTGTGCATTACCGTGCAATTTATAATTCTGAATCCGGAGGTGTTGTAATCTTATCTTCCCGAGAGTATTATTACAATGCGTTGATTGATTCCAATGTGATCAAAGTCACTGCATTTGAACGTGGGACATGTTTTAAATAAAAGGGGCTACCAAGTTCGTTATTTACGTTGGAATGGAACTGAATGTTTGGTGTTGCTTGTTGTTATTTTTTTTGTTATTGGTTGGATGTGGTGTTTTCGAGTTTGTTTCTAAGAGATAACTACGAGAAACGTTTTTTAATACAGTTTATATTCTAGAGATACATGGGTTCCCATGAACCCCCTCTTAAAACTAAACTCTAACATGATTTTTTGAACGCATCTAGTTACCAAAATTAAATTATTGTACAAGGGGTCGTTTGGCGGCCATTTCGATCTAAAGGATCCCTTCATATAAATTTGTCGATTTAGTTGAAACGTATCTGAAATGCTTCTTCTCATATCATCATGCTATCAGTAAAATATATCGTTGTCATATTTGCCATGTTTCCAGTTACAGAGATATGGTGAGGAATGTGAAACGGTAATTGAATTGTGATTGGTCATTGGAACGGGGGGGGGGGGGGGGGCTGGGCGTTGGGGAGGGGGGGCGGGGCTAACTTTAAATTGGATGGAATAATTTGTAGACCCATCGACTGTCCACTTAATTCATGGGTGCTTTCCAACAAAAGGCGTTCGTTCCCGTAGTAGTGATGGGTAATTCAAACCAATCCAACATGTGACATTGAAAGCTTGTGCCCTACTCTTCTAAATTGGATCGACAGTTGGCAAGCTATTTCAATAAATTATTCATAGGTTAAATTAGGTTGATAAAACACCCGCACTTTTCAAACGATTCATGGTAAAGCATTTTTATTGATCGGTGAATTGCATGGAAAAACTTGTCTAATTTTATTATTACAAGATTCTGAGATTTTGGTTATTTGAGGTATTGGCCTTTAATTTCCAGCAAAAACAATAAAAAAGGGGAATTTTGCCGAAAGTGACACATTTTAAACGACAACGATTTTTTTTTTAGATTTCAAAATGAAATTTTCTTTAACTTAAAACGAAATCCATATCTCAAAATGACCAAAATGTTAGATAGAACATTATGATTCCAAGTTCACGCAATGTTGAGATAAAATTTGGTCCTTTTAGAGATTCTATCTTTAATGGCCATTCCATTTTCAGATTTTAGTGTTAATTAGAAACAATTATTATCCTTGCTTGCAAGAAAAATACAAAACGGTGACTTTAATGCTAAATCTAGTCTTATCTATTGTTCCATTTTTGATCAATTATTCCATATTAAAGTCTTTCTATTAATTCCATATTAATTAATATTAATGGGATCATTTATTTAATAATCAATACTCTCACAAATTGTATATATAAATTTATTTGAACATTGTTATTTTGTTATTGTGTGAAACGGTCATGGGCGAAAAATAGGCAATCCTTCAGGCAGCTACATTCAACGGAAACCTGCACGAAAATTAGCATATCTTGAGTACATGTCGACCAAAAGATAAAAGAGTTCTTAACGTTCTTAAAAAATCTAATCCATAGCATATATTCTACCGTACTCTCGTATGGGTGCACTGGTAGATAAGATTCTGTGTGTGTTCCTTGGTGAATGGCCCGTGTATTCCCACTTTTGCGACAATTCCGGAATGTAACAGAAACGGATAGAATGAACACTTGGCACAGGGTAGGTTCAATCTCATGTAATGTTTCAAAACGGTGACGTGAGAACCCGACAATCTCAGGTAAAAAGGTTATTTATGAGATCAAACGTCAATGGGGACGATGTAGATTGAGATCAAGTTAAATTCGTGTTCTGGATTTTCAAAGAGACAATTACGATGCAAACCTTCCCGTATTCCCTGCATATTCTGTCAAGCCATGCTTTGGACCTTTATGACGTCATTGACATGCCGTTTAGTTGATTAGTTGATCCGAAATTGAAACGCGTTTGCGAGATGTAAATATGCTTATCCTCTTTGGATGAAAAATATAGCTTCACCAGTTTGAATCGATGAATTGTGAATTTTGATTCATGATAACTTTTAATCATCCAGTTACAAGTTTTAAATCCATAAGAAAAGAAAATCGGCGCAATTCATCTTATGGAATAACTTCCCATGTCTACACTTTATCATAATATATATTCGAAGTAACTTGTCCAAGCTTCTGACAATAAACTATGTGTCCGTTTTCTATCTTCATATCAGTTGTTGGAACTTTGGCGTTTTTGATGGACTTCGTGTGGAGCACCTTGCCGCCTTCTTCCCAAGTGCAAATAAGCTTCCCCACTGATGGTATACCTTCCGGAACCTTTGGCGTGAACGGGACACCAATTTTGATGTTGTTCTCCATCGTAATCTTGCCACTTTCGTCCATAACTTTGCTGGAGATATTATCTCCATCATGCGCGACCTCAAGAGTCTCTCTTTTGGACGCATATTCTTGGCACATTTCTGCAGGTACACCCATCGCTTGCAGTATCTCCTCCTTGTTTTCAGCTCTAACCTCCTTCCATTTGCCGCTGAAGTTAACCGCCATGTTTCAGTTTTATCTACTGCGTGTTTAATTAAGGAATCTGAAATGATCACAGATTGGCTATTCTATAAGAATAGACCTATGCTTGATTTTCAATAACGTGATCAGCCAGTGTGTCACACCAACGACAGGGGAGTTTACATTTAGATAGAGTGGGTACACTATGTGCTATATCTTATACGCATACATACCCTCCAATATATAAATACCTACATGAAAAATAACTGAGCACTTCACGTTTACCCACTGTTGTAGAGTTTAGATTTAACTACAAGAAAAAAATTGTTGTGTATAAATGATCGTTTGCTAATCTGCACGATTCAATTTTTACGATCGTTATTTGCAAAAAAAAACATATAATTTAGACAAAATATGAATTTCAGTTTGAATTGAGTTGTTGAATATCAACGGCTGTCCCCATCTTTTAGAATGTGGTACATACCTGGGCATATGAACTTGTCCTCCCCCGGAATACATGTGGCAGACATTGCACTTTACACTCTTGAATTTTCATTATTTTCTTGACACGATAGCAAGTTCTTTAGTATTCAGCATTGGAAATTAATGGAATTTGTACTTAGAACCGACGATATGACATAATATCAATCAAGTTGTCAAGTATTTCTAAATACAATCATAGCTATTTTATAGTCTCATGAGTAATAAGCTACGTGGAGAATACGCAATGTAAAAATAAATACTTAAATAAGTATGACAATTTCGAACTGGATGCTGAACTTAGGGTATGAGCTCCCCAAAAAATGCAGCTTCCACTGCCACGCCCAGAACAATCGGGGCCTACGTCATGGTAACATTTAAGTGACCAAGGGGTTTTCTTTCCATTTCCCGAAGAATTTTTTGCCATTTGTGATAGAGGAGGAGTTGGACCTAGGCAAAACATCATCGTTTACCCCTCACTACAGAAAAGGTTTGACAACTTTGGTAGTTAGTATGGACCCTCTACATCAATACTTGATAGGTAGTGCTCTCAAATTGTGGTATCACTTTTTCAATAGGGGTCAATTTAAGTTTACAGGGGTCAAATTTTCAAAATGTTCCAATCATGTTGAAATGTATGCCATATTGTCCGTCTAGTCATAAGGATTCAAAAATGTATAGTTTGTACCAACTATGACCATTGGTTTGGGAGTTATAGGGTAAGTTGTTGGGGTTCATAGAATCTCCCTCTCCCCTTGGACACCTATGTCTTAAGTATCAGAACTTTGTAAATATAAACCTTGCGGAAATAGAGGGAAAAGGGTGAAAGAGTGAAATGGACGACAATTCTTTTAAGTGGTAAAATTTGACTATCAAATAACGTGTAATATTGTTATTAAAACGTCAACTTTCACTCCTTCCAGAATTGTATTTTCGCTCAAACATGTCAAACAACCTCTTGTATTTCATTTAACATTTTAACATTTTGAACGGGTGGAAATTGACTCTTTTAAATTTGGAGAGTTGGTTGGACGCCAAGTTAGTAGACACCCTCTTCTGTTAAACATTTCTGTCATCTTTGTGAATGTTTATCATTATGCTGTAATTGTTCATTTTTTGCGCAGTTGTTTCTACAAGATGTCAATAAACTTTCGCCATCATTTGTCCTCTTTGCAGGTTCCAAGGTTAATGTTCGACACACATTACAGCTTCAACAAATCATTGAGTAGTAGATCTGCAAGTTTTTCGCAATTGATTTGAATTTATTTTAAAATGTTACATTTTTCAAAATTTCATTCTAACGTATCTACGCATTTCCATTAGAGCCATGCATTTTACAGTGTTCATTGACTAGTATCGGTTCTGCTTCCGTTTCAAATAAAACTTTCTCAAAGTCAATGCTACTAACAAAGTTTATGGCATATCTAAACCATAGCGTAATAATATGTAGCCTTAACGTCTCCCAGTGTTTGCACGCTAACCAACTCCTCGTTCTCCATCTTCAAATCATAAACTGGAACTTTAGCGCCCGTAGTCGACTTGGTGCGAAGCAACTTGCCGCCTTCTTCCCATGAACAAATTAGCTCTCCTACTGATGGTACACCTTCGGGAACATTTGGGGTGAACGGGACGCCAATTTTAGCCTTGTTTTCACTTTTAAAGGAACCGTCTTCGCCCAAGGTCTTTGCGCAGAAATTGTCGCCATCGTGGGTGATTTCAAGAACACTTTTCAAAGACGCAATTTTCTTGCGTAGTTCAGCAGGTAGACCCATGACCTCTAACAGCTCCTAGTTCCGCACGAACTTCCTTCCACTTTCCGCTGAAGTTAACAGCCATGATTCTTACAATTTGGCTACAAACCTTTGTTCTTTTGGGGAGTCTGAATGTATGTTCGCTGCGTGCACCTTTTTCTGTGTTGATTGTAGTATGTGTGCCTGATCAATTACAATCATGCGAACACGGGGGAACTCTAATTATTATCAACGGAGAGTGTGTGCAACAGACAGCGTACCAATACGCTATTATATTTCCACACATAAATACATAGATTACAAAACATCTCTCGGGATCGCCCATTTGCTAGTTTTACGGTGTGCAAATTAATGATTTTTCCTCCGATAAAGATTGTCTTAATTTTGATGACGTTATACTTAAGATCACATGAGGAATCGCAAAGGTTTTTCTTGGTTCCTACTCGTCCTATTTGAGACGTTGAAGAAAACAAATATATAAGAATTACTGTCTATCTGCATGGCATTCAAAATGTGCCAATAAAGACACAGCAGGATATAAAGTATATAATATCTTTACCTTAAAGCAACTGGCTTTAGGAATATGAATTTGGAATTGTTGCAAGGTATCCTTTTTATCGGTGTCGTGTAATGCGTACTTCATTAGAATGTGCTCCCCCGAACATGATTGTGTAACCCAGTGCACAATCTATCTCACCTTCCTTATCATGATATTAAAGCGACATGATAACAACTTTGTAAATCAGGTGTCACGAATATTAGATCACAGTCTAGATCATGTATCTACACGGACGTCATGGATCATAACCTAACATTTCACAATCCGTGTGATTCGGATGTGAATACATTCTATTTAAATCCCATTTTGATATACATTTTCGGAGTAGAGTGGGTACATTACGTCAATAGGTTTCATAAACTGCAATATCTTATTTTGGGCACGTTTATGGAAGCATTATTGTCTCACTTTAGCCTAATCCATAGACAACAGTGAGCGTAAACTTTGGAGAGCAAACAGTAAACTATATTCAGAGGGTAAGGGGGTGGTTGCCACTCAGGATATTTTATGGTACATTTTTGAAAATAGTATGCACAGTATGGCTCTAAAACTCCATGTTTATGTAGAACTAGTCATTGTCATAATTTAGAACTAAAAACCGCATTAAAATCAATATTACTACCTTTTTAGCAGAAAATTTGATTTTTTTTTTTTTGGCCTAATTTCTGTGGAAAATGCCAATCTTGCCGGCTCATGGATTTTTATAAAGTTATTGTGATGACATACTAGGTACTTATTTTGGTATCAATGGAAAGCAAATACCACATCAAATTATATATCATTTTCTATATATCTAACGGCCGCAGCCGAGATGCTGTTCACCATGTAGCGCCAAATGTCCCTGTTTGTCATTAAGTTGGGGATGTCAGATGGATCCTGCTGGATGTCTCGAGCAATCACATCAATATAGTTAAAGGGGCGACGACCCCTGTTTTGACACGGTAACTTCCAACATGTGACGTCTGAGACTACTTGATCAATCGAAAAATTTAAAGTTTACAATGATGTGAATCGTATTATTATACCATTATTTTAAAAATGCAAAATGTCAGTTAGAACTATACGATTTTTGGTGTGAAAAAAGAAACTTTCCTTTTTTTCAATAACGTGTATTTTTTTTGATTTGGTTTGATTTTGATTTGTCTTCCGAACCAATGTAACAATGTACGAAATGTTAATTTTAAAAGCAGGCTCACCAAAGTCTTTGCAGCTTTTGTATTTGCTAAGTACACCTCTCAAAGCGCCAATCGTGAGCTGATAATTACAAAAGGTTCTGACATTTTTTTGGTAAATTTTGTGAGATGATAAGATTTTGAAATTGGTTAAGCTTAAAATGATTACATTTTTTTAGTTTTTCAAAATGAAATTTTCTAAAACTTAAAACGACGTCCATATCTCAAAATGACCAAAATGTTATGTATAATTTTGTAATTCTCAGTTGACGCAATATTGAGATAAAATTGGTTCTTTAACAAATTCCATTAATTTTAAATGGGATTTTTCTTTCACAATATCTATTAAAAAAAACAATCTTCAGATTTTATTGTTAATTAGAAAGAAGTCTTATCTTTGCTTGCAAGACAAATACAACAATGTGACTTTAATGCTAAATCTAGTCTTATCTACTGTGCAAGTTTTGATTAGTTATTCCATATATAAATCATGTGATAATTCCCATGTGACAGACTCCTGAATATTGTATTATTTTCTTATTGTATTAATTAAAATCATGTTATAAAATTAATCATATTATAGTATGAGTGAGGAGAACTGGAAAATATGAAACTTGCAATGTGTTGTGCAATAAGCATGACTTATCTGATTGACCTAGTTCTAAACGGACTAGTGTGTGAGAACTTCCTGAGACAAACATGTCAGAAGACGTTCGCAGTCAAAGGACAAGAGGAGCACAGTGTCTTATCACCGTCATTCTAAGAATTGGACAGAGGTTCTTTGTTTACCTATAGGAAGCAAGATTGCACACCTGTTCATGAACAATAGACTTTGTGTAATTGCTATGTCAAAACAATTCGAGCACAGGATGTGGAAGATTGTGGACTTTCTTTAAACATGTTTCAGCGAACTGAAAAGATTGTGAAATTTCGACTTGTCTTCGCTTGTTTTGTGTTGCATCATGGGAAATTTGCTGTGGACAAATTATGTTGCAAGTTATTTCTCTTTGCCAGTTGACAAGAGATTTCAGCGAGTGTAGACCTCTCAAACAGAAGGTGGAGAACTATCATAGCATTTGATTTATAAAAATCTTATATTCTTTATTATAATTCTGAAAAGTTGTCTGAATCGTCAGAGCACTGAAAAATGTGGTGCCTTTGGAAAAATAAAGGTTAACATTAACATTCCAGCAGATTTTCTTCTGTACCAGTGACGTTCACCTTGTTGTACTTCCAGTGTTTCTCCAAGTCTACAACTTTACAAATTAATCGGCCGGTCTAGACCAAAAGGACCTTTGCGATTTCGCGAAACTACTGTACCAGCAAGAATTGTGTCGCCAAGATTTGATTTATATGTGGACCTGATTATACAGAGACTGGTGCGCACCCAACAGTGAACTTTGAGCTTTAGTTTAATGAATATGCGCATGGTGTATTTGTAAATAGGTAAGAAACATCATAATTTTGTGCATTGTTAATATTTTGTGTATTTTGTGATTAATTCAGATCATATTTAATTTATGTATTAAAATCATTACTTTGAATTTACATCTTGGTCAAGTCAATCTTCTTACAAATGGTCATTGTGAATTTTGTTTTATGAACCACGGGAGGTTACTTTTCTGACCTTGAGTACGTCTCGTAACACATATTTGTATTAGTGGAACATTTATTTAATAATACTACCACAAATTGTACACATTACATTTATTTGAACATTGTTACTTTATCTTTGTATGGAACGGTTAGGCGAGAAATAAATAATCGTGCAGGAAACTACATTTAAAAGACACCTGCACGAAAATTAGCAAATCTCGGGTACATATCCAAAAAAAGGGTGTTCTTAACGTTCTTCAATAAATCTAATCCAGAACTTCATATATTTTACAGGTACTCTCTTATGGGAGCACTAGTGGATACGATTCTGTGTGTGTTCCTTGGTGGATGGCATGGATATTCCCACTTTTGCGACAATTCCGGAATGTAACAGAAAGGAATAGAGCTGTGGGCACAGAATACGCGTAATCTCGTGTGTAATGCTTCAAAACGGTGACGTGAAAACCCGGCAATCTTAGGGCAAATGTTATTAATGATGCCAGACATCAATGAGGACGATGTAGATTATAAGATCAAGTTAAATCCGTCTTCTGGATTTTCAAAAAGATAGTGACGATGCAAACCTTATATTATCTGCCTATGCCTTAAGCCATGGGTCTTTATGACGTCAATGACATACCGCTTAGTATTTATGAGGTCGAACATCAATGAGTATAAAAGATCAAGATCGGGTTACATCCGTGTTCAAGATTTAAAAAAAAAAAAAAAAAAAAAAAAAAAAAATTTTACAGAAATTTGTCTCATATTATGGAAAAAAATATGTATTTTAACAGAATTTTTCCGTAATTTAAAATTACGGAACCAAAAAAAAAGTCCGGAAATATTGCTGCCAGAAATTTTTGAAATATGTCCGTAAATTAACGTTTTTAGCTATTTTTTATGTTTTTTGTTTTTTATTTTTATTGTTTTCTAAAACAGATTTTTCCGTAAATTTACGGAAAATCTGTTTTCTTAATTTACGGAAATTTTTAACAGTGTACTCTCTTATGGGAGCACTAGTGGATACGATTCTGTGTGTGTTCCTTGGTGGATGGCATGGATATTCCCACTTTTGCGACAATTCCGGAATGTAACAGAAAGGAATAGAGCTGTGGGCACAGAACACGCGTAATCTCGTGTGTAATGCTTCAAAACGGTGACGTGAAAACCCGGCAATCTTAGGGCAAATGTTATTAATGATGCCAGACATCAATGAGGACGATGTAGATTATAAGATCAAGTTAAATCCGTCTTCTGGATTTTCAAAAAGATAGTGACGATGCAAACCTTATATTATCTGCCTATGCCTTAAGCCATGGGTCTTTATGACGTCAATGACATACCGCTTAGTATTTATGAGGTCGAACATCAATGAGTATAAAAGATCAAGATCGGGTTACATCCGTGTTCAAGATTTAAAAAAAAAAGATAACGACGATGTACACCTTCTCCCTTTTCCTGAATATACCGTCAAGCCATGATTTAGGCCTTTATGACGTCATTGACTTGCCGTTTAGTTGATTAGTTGATCCGAACTTGAAACGCGTTTGCGAGATATTTATAATCTAAATCGGATAAAAATAGCTTCACCAGTTTGATTCGATGAATTGTGAATTTTGATTCATGGTTACTTTTAATCAGCCAGTTACCAGTTTTAAATCCTTAAAAAGAAAAGAAATTCGGCGCAATTCATCTTATGGAATAATTCTTCGTGTCTACACTTTAGCATAATATATCGTCGAAGTAACTTGTCCAATCTTCTGAAAATAAACTATTTCTCCATTTTCTATCTTCATATCAGTTATTGGAACTTCTTTAGCATCTTTGATGGACTTCGTGTGGAGCACCTTGCCGCCTTCTTCCCACGTGGTAATAAGCTCCCTACTGATGGTATACCTTCCGGAAGCTTTGGCGTGAACGGGACACCAATTTTGATATTGCTTTCCATCGAAATCTTGCCACTTTCGTCCATAACTTTAGTGGAGATATTGTCGCCATCATGTGCGACCTCTAAAATCTCTCTTTGGGACGCATATTCTTGGCACATTTCTGCAGGTATTCCCATCGCTTGCAGTATCTCCTCCTTGTTTTCAGCTCTAACCTCCTTCCATTTGCCGCTGAAGTTAACCGCCATGTTTCAGTATTATCTACTGCGTGTTTAATTAAAGAATTTGAAATGATCACAGCTTAGTTATTCTGCGTAGTTTAGGCCTATGCTTGATTTTCAATAACGTGATCAGCCAGTGTGTCACGCAAACGACAGGGGAGTTTACATTTATATAGAGTGGGTACACTATGTGCTGTAACCGAAATATATCTATATGAATACTTTCATGAAAAGTAACTGAGCACTTTACGTTTACACACTGTTGTAGAGTTTAGATTTATTTAGATCTGCACGATTCAATTTTTGCGGTCGTTATTTGCCAAAATAAATATAGTTTAGGCAAAATATGAATTTCCTTTTGAATTTAGTGGCTGAATATCAGCCAGTCTTTTAGAATGTGGTACATACCCGGCCATATGAACTTGTCCTCCCCCGGAATATATGTGGCAGACATTGCACTTTATACTCTTGAATGGTCATTATTTTCTTGACACGATATCAAGTTCTCTAGTATCGATCATTGGAAACTAATGGAATTTGTACTTAGAACCGACGATATGACATAATGACAAACAAGTTGCCATTAAGTAATTCTAAATATAACCATATAATATAGCCAATCTAGTCTCATGAGTAATAGTAATAAGCTACGTGGAGAATACGCAATGTAAAAATAAATATGTAAATAAATATTAAAATTTCGAACTGGATGCTGTACTTAGGGTATGAGCTCATCGCCCTTCAAAAAAATGCAGTTTCCACTACCACCCCAGACCAATCGCGGCTATATACGTCATGTTCTCTTATATGACCAAGGGGTTTTCATTCCGATTAGTACCAAGAACCCCCCCCCCCCTGCTGAAAGCACTTTCCAGAAGATGTTTTTGCCACTTGTGAAGGGTCAAAAAGACAACACTAAACTAGATGTAAGAGTATCCTTGGAAGGACACGTACCCTGCCGGGTACCATTTTTGTGGAACTTGGTAATAAGATGACTTTTGACGTTATTTCATTGTGATCACAAAATCGTCATAAAAATAAAGATGATCCTAGGCGATCTGAAGGGCTTATAGTTGTGAACACCCTAGTTGGGTTCCATGCTACTCTTCTTAAGGGTGCAACTAGAGATTTAAAGTTACTTTTTTTGTTTAAGGGTGCAACTAGAGATTTAAAGTCACCCATATTTTCTGTGATATGTAATGATTTCGTATAGATTAGATACGCAATAGATTTACACTTTATTTGGCTACCAAAATGACTTGAAATGAAAATAAAAAATGATATTTGTATATGCTTTTATTTGAATAGAAAAGGAACGTTATTATTAAAAAAAAAAAAAAAAAAAATGTTCAGTGACTTACGTCTTTAAACATTTGTTTACAAGCCGGTCATGATTGACACTTTGGACAACGCCCACGAACTTGAATCAATTATTTCGATTTCAATAGTTCGATCATAGTTCGGTTATTAATCAATAATTTGTTTGTTCAATACCTCTCAAAGCATTACTGGCGATTGCGGTGGGTATGAACATTCAGAGATATACTAAATTATGGGAATATAATTTTTATATTTGTTAGCCAATTTGTTGTTGCTTTGTGTGAGGGCTGTAACCAAAACGCACTGCACTGAAAGGGCGCGAAATAACATGTCCAAAAAGGCCGCGCACGCGCAGACAAAATTTCCTCATTTGCCACAATCCAAACAGACGTGTGCCGGGTACCATTTTTGTGGAACTTGGTAATAAGATGACTTTTGACGTTATTTCATTGTGATCACAAAATCGTCATAAAAATAAAGATGATCCTAGGCGATCTGAAGGGCTTATAGTTGTGAACACCCTAGTTGGGTTCCATGCTACTCTTCTTAAGGGTGCAACTAGAGATTTAAAGTTACTTTTTTTGTTTAAGGGTGCAACTAGAGATTTAAAGTCACCCATATTTTCTGTGATATGTAATGATTTCGTATAGATTAGATACGCAATAGATTTACACTTTATTTGGCTACCAAAATGACTTGAAATGAAAATAAAAAATGATATTTGTATATGCTTTTATTTGAATAGAAAAGGAACGTTATTATTGACTTTCAACTCAATCCAAGCATGTCAGAGATTTGACCTTTTCACCCTATAACGTGACCCCCTGGGTCACGGATGGGGTCAACTGTACTTGTTCTGTATCTACGATTTCACGAGGATTATTCCTGACAAATTTGAGCTCAATCGGAGCTTGTTTGTAGATTTTGACCTTTGACCTTTGGGGTCGAAACTATCATAGATCTTCCCTACCATTAATGTTACATCACTGTAGCATTAACGGGCTTTAAACTGTCTTCTATAGGCTGAGATATAGGCAAATTGGTCTTATTTTTAGCATTTTTTGGCAAAAAATTGACCATTTGATCCCCTTAATGACCTTTGACCCCAATATGAAAAAAAACCTCATGGACACCGTAAAAATGCATTGTTCCAGTTTAAATAAAAAAATCTATAATGCTTAGTTCTGGAGATAAAAATTATTGAAGTTATTTAGCTTAAAACCGGAAATGACCTTAAGTGACCTTTGACCTCCAAAATAAAAATACCTTGCACACACTAGGTAACTTTAATACATATCTGAAGGTTATGTCACTCTAGTGTGCTTACATTTTGAGATAAAAAATTTTGAATATTTTTGGTTTTTTTGTTGACGCGGAACGTCCCCTGGAGGACCTTTGACCCCCAAGCCGAGCACAACGTTTGTGAAGGGTCTTCGACGAAAGAATCTCATGCGTAAATAGCTGTAAAATGAATCTGTCAGCGCGAAAACAATTGTTGGGGGTAGTACACCATAATTCTGTGCATGCCAGCCCGTACGCAGGGAGGGAGCGCACCCCCCCCCCCCCCCCCCCCAATTCCACAAAAGGGGCAAAAGGTCCACTTTTTGCCGAATGTTTTGATAAAAAGGTCCAAAATTTAGGGAAATGTTGACAAGAAATTCCATTTTTGGTAATTAAATGTTCAAAAAGTCCAAAAAAAATTTAGGGGGGTTAGGTCCACTTTTAGCAAAAAAGGTCCACTTTTTTTTTTTAAAAGTCTACTTTTTCGAAGTCCCGCACCCCCCTCCAAAAAATCCTGCGTACGGCCCTGGTGCCTGCCGATTATCATGCATGCTATTTTAAAACGAATCCAGGGATCCAATCAATCTCACGCGGGGTCATACAGTTTGGTTTGTTTGTTCATCATTTTGTTTTATTTTAGTGGCATGATACAACATGTCTTCTTCTGTCAAACATTTCTGTCATCTTTGTGAATGTTCATCATTACACTCTAATCAAATTGTTCATTTAAGTGAAGTAGTTTATGCGCAGTTAATTCTACAAGTTAATAAATTTTAGCCATCGTTGGTCCTCTTACAATTTCCAATGTTAATGTTCGACACACATCACAGCATCAACAAGTGATTGGTTAGTGGATCTTCAAGCTTTCCGCGATTTAATTGAGTTTAAAATGTTCAACTTTTCAAACTTTCATTTTAAGTATCTGCACATTTCCATTAGCGCCATGCATTTTACAGTGTTCTTTGACTAGTATCGGTTCTGCTTCAGTTGCAAATAAAACTTTCTCAAAGTCAATGCTACTATCAAAGTTTATGGCATATCTAAACCTTAGCGTAATAATATGTAGCCTTAACGTCTCCCAGTGTCTGCACGCTAACCAGCTCCTCTTTCTCCATCTTCAAATCATAAACTGGAACTTTAGCGCCCGTAGTCGACTTGGTGCGAAGCAACTGGCCGCCTTCTTCCCATGAACAAATTAGCTCTCCTACTGATGGCACACCTTCTGGAACATTTGGGGTGAACGGGACGCCAATTTTAGCCTTGTTTTCACTTTTCATGGAACCGTCTTCGCCCAAGGTCTTTGTGCAGAAATTGTCGCCATCGTGTGTGATTTCAAGGACACTTTTCAAAGACGCAAGTTTCTTGCGTAGTTCAGCAGGTAGGCCCATGGCCTCTAATAGCTCCTCTTTGTTTTCCGCGCGAACTTCCTTCCACTTTCCGCTGAAGTTAACAGCCATGATTTTTACAATTTGGCTCCAAATCGTTGTTCTTTTTGGAGAGTCTGAATGTATGTTCGCTGCGTGCACCTGTTTCTGTGTTGAGTGTAGTATGTGTGCCTGATCAATTACAATCATGCGAACACGGGGGAAGTCCAATTATTATCAACGGAGAGTGTGTGCTTTTTAAAGTCCAGCAGACAGCGTACCAAATACGCTATTATTTCCCAACATAAATACATAGATTACAAAACATTAATCGAGATCGCCCATTTGCTAGTATTACGGTGTGAAAATTAACGATTTTTCCTCCGATAAAGATTGTCTTAATTTTGATGACGTTATACTTAATATTGCATGAGGAATTACAAAGATGTTGGGTGGTTCCTACTCGTCCTATTTGAGACGTTGAATGAAAAAATATATAAAAAAAAATACTGTCTATCTGCATGCCATTCAAAATGTGCCAATAAAGACACAGCAGGGTATAAAGTACGCTCGTATATAATATATTTACCTTAAAGCAACTGGCTTTAGGAATGTAAATATGAATTTGGAATTGTTGCAAGGTATCTTTTTATCGTTGTCGTGTATGCGTACTTCATTAGATTGTGCACCCCCGAACATGATTGTGTAACCCATGGCACAATCTATCTCACCTTCGTTATCATGATATTAAAGCGTTGTGATAACAAGTTTGTAAATCAGGTGTGACGATATTAGATAACAGATAGCCTTTCGTCTCATCTACAAGGTCACAGTCTATTTCATGTATCTGTACGGACGTCATGGATAACCTAACATTTCACAATCCATGTGATTCGGATGTGAATACATTCTATTTAAATCCCATTCTGATATACATTTTCGGACTAGAGTGGGTAACCTGCATTACGTCAATAGCTTTCATAAACTGCAATATATATCTTATTTGGGGAATGTTTATGGAAGCATAATTCAGGCCCGTACGCAGGGGGGTGCGGGGGTGCGGTCGCACCCCCAAATTCCACAAAAGGGGAAAAGGTCCAATTTTTGCCGATTTTTTGATAAAAAGTCCAAAATTTAAAGAAAATATGACGAAAAAGTCCACTTTTTGGTGATAAGATGTTCAAAACGTCCAAAAAAGGAGCATTTTTAGGGGGGTAAGGTCCATTTTTCTAAAAAAAAGTCCACTTTTTCGAAGACCCGCACCCCCCGTAAAAAATCCTGCGTACGGTCCTGGCATAATTGTCTCACTTTCGCCTTTTCCCTATATAACAGCTGATAGCGAGCGTAAACCGATGAGAGCAAACTGTAAACTATGGTTTAACCCTCGTCTTATCAAGGAGGGGGATCCCAAGTGAACTTTGCTCCTGTGCGCTGAAATTCGAAAACCTTTCGTAAAAAGCTTCTAGGTAATCCTTTTTTGGTCATTTAGCAAAAAAAAAAATGTAAAGGTAGCACTTTCACCGGGGATAAGGATATGCTGTTAAAGTCGAACGGGGGTGGTTGCCACCCAGGATATTTTATGGTACCTTTTTTTAAAATATTATGCACAGTATGGCTCTAAAACTCCATGTTTATGCAGAACTAGTCAAATGGCATAATTTTTAAAAAAAAAAAAAAACCGCATGAAAATTCGATATTCCTAGCGGAATTTTCTGTGTATGTATGTATGTATGTAAAAAGGAGGACCATTTAATGAGAACTATCCACTGGTATCAAAATCATAAAGCATCGGGTGCTTTAAAGCGAATTCTCGAGTGGGGTGGTAATCCCCTCCCGGTGGACAGCGTTACAAAAAAGGCTTGGTAAGACGAGGGTTAATTAAGGTTTGTTACCTGGGACTTAACTTAGCTCCTTATCTTGTGTTAACGGCGTTGTTCTATTAGGTTTGTTATCTGGGGTTTACCTTTGTAAACCCCAAATAACGCGCCTTATCTTGGGTTTACAGCTTTATCAGGGGTTTTCCTTTGTTATCTAGGGTATAGGGTTGTGAACTACATACAACGCGCCTCATATTGGGTTTACAGCCTTATCGGAGATTTACGTTTGTTATCTGGGCTTTACAAAGCTAAACCCCAGATAAAGAATCGTAAATCCGAGATATCGAATTGTAAACCCAAGATAAGGCTTTGGTATCCTACGATTGTTATCTAGGGATAAGGCGAAAGTGAGACACTTATGCTTCAATACACATTTTCCCCCAAATCACACATCGTTGCTTAAAGTCCACCACACTATGAAATTATGATTATATATCAATAGAAAGCTGGTGACCTTAGGAAATGAACAGTCAAATAAAGTTTCGATTTTATCCGTCTTTTAAGCTTTGGGGCTTAAAAACTGTCAAGATTTTAGTATTTTCCTGTTGTATTTTCAATACACCCAAAAAAGCGCCCAATTGCCTTATTATAAATGCATCAGGACGTCATTAGTGTCGAACGCGTGGTCGAACGCCGGCATTTTGTATTTGTATTAACGTTGTATTTGCAATGAGAAGAGATGAGATGAGAAAGTTTGGTACTTAGTGCGATAGGTTAATATTGTGAAAAAACCCCACTAGATAGACTCGGACTTACAAATACAGCCAAGCGGTCGATTCATGGATGAGCATGCGTGGACGGCAACCACGCAAAACATGCAAAAGCTATAGGCCGAAGCGGGATTTCAACTGTAGTATCTGCACCCTCCTGATTCTTTCGTACACTTAATATGTCCCCCCCGCACCCCAAATACATTTTAATGTGTATGAATTTTGTAGATGTCTGGTATCATATGAGTATACTTTATTTGACCGGTGGCGGGGTCATGAAACTAGTCAGTTGCTGCGCATTCTCTTTCACTCTGCCTGGCATGGCTTAGAAAACTATCCATTCACGATCACCAACGTTTTTTTCTAATGATTGTACAAATTTTAGGGAAATAGCAAATTCATATATAAATCAGCATATTATCATAATCGGGGGGGAAAGGAAGAAAACGAGGTCCGCAGAAACTTGCTAAATGATCTGTGTGGAGGCGGTTGTGTATCATAGATTGAACGTCAATTTAAGTATAAATTGCGTGTAAAACGGGGCCGTAGCAAGCGATGGATGACTGATAACGGAACACCCAAGCATTGCCAGGGTGGGGATTTACCCCCTGATTAAATGATCAGTGTTTGTGCTACTACTTTCATTTCAAGAAGAGTTATGCCACGTCATTTCATGGCCAAGAGTCTTGTTAATAAATGATTGGTCTGAAAAGATTGGGAATTGTAATTTAACAACCCCTGGACTGAGAAAAAAAACGAGTTATGCACGGTATGACGGGGTGGTGGTAAGACACGCCACAAGATACGTAAGCTACGCACGGTGTATTATCTGTTGTGCAGATCAAACGGGGTGAATCATGAAGGCAAGGTACACGCGTAGCTGGACGTTGGGAGCCCCACATTGTGTGTCGTATTTTTTGAGAGGGTGAGGTTAGAAAAATTCATTTCGCTTTTTTAATAAGCTCAAAGTAAAAAAGAAATCCTTGCGTATGTATGTACAACAATATACTCTGAGTGCCAAAAAAAAGTCCGAGAGAAAATATATAGCATATTTACAGTCAAAAGAGACCAGTTTAAACTTACGTCGTTAACTTTGCTTATGGTCCAAATTGATCCGGAAACTTTAAGGATGCCATGAATTTGTCAGGTTTGACAAGGTAAGCTCAATCCCCCCTACATCAATCAGCGAGGAGAAGCGAGTCAGCCCCAAACATGACATCAAAAACAAACCAATGCGTCATCAACGAAATTATGGTTCCATGCCTGATTTTTGATTCGCACATGCTGTGATTAATCAAAGATAATCTATCTTCACGATTGCTCGCGTAATACAAGTCATATAAAGTTCTAATCTCGCACAAATAACAATGAATATGTACTTATTAAGAGTTGAATACCGATCAAATTAATTTACCTCTCAATAAAAATTATGTTGGGATTTCTTTTTCAACAACTGTTCAAAATGCTTGGCACTTACGCTGTGTATGCATCACCCCACGGTATCCCCGGTACGTATCATCTTCGTCGTTGTCCTCGCCGGGGTATTTCCTCACCGGGAAATAACCCTGGCTAGCTCTTCGCTATCCCGGGTACTTTCCGACGATGAATATCCCAATTCTGATTCTCATCTGCATATTTTGGACTCGGGCTTGTACTTTCACTATTTTGGTTGAAGATGAAAGATCTACGAAACTGATTTCCGAACCAGTTGTGCGTGCGTTTAGTACATGATCCCCGACATGATTTATTGACCTGATACGTTAATGACGTCACAGGCATAGCGCCCAATTTTGAAGAAAGTTTCATTTTGTTTTATAGGGGGGTCTAGCGAAAATAATCTTTTCAGTGTAATTGTGACTTACCTGTAGCAGCTTTGGAAAATAAAACTTATGTTTCTCGTTTTTTGATACTAAAGCGTTCTATTGATATATGATCATAAATTTCATGGTGTGTGGACTTTAAAAACACATTTCTTAAGCCATCTCGCAATTCTTGATCGGCCTAGGAAATTGTTCGGTGGTATCGGGTCAGGTGAATGTGTGGAAATCAAAGCAATTAAAAAAAATGGACCCATTAGGCGTATTTTACTTCTTTGGTACAGGCAAACGAGGATGTTAAAAATTATTCAGAGTTCAACACACTCAGTGTGGCGATTGGGAGGTATATTGATGCAACAATTGAAGATATCAAAAAAAAAAAAAAAAAAAAAAAAAAAAAAAAAATGCAGTATGTTAATGGTACCCATTTGTGTCATTGTATTGTGATCTAAGTTGCACATCTGAGCATGGAGGTAGGAGAGAAGGAGCAAGAAAAGGCTCTTCCCTCATTGCATTACGCAAACGCCGATTCCCCCCCCAATTATACCAGACTGTCCCCAACAAAATAATATACAATCAAAGATTATTTTTTGACCGCAGAGAAATTGAATTCAAACAATTGGTGTTTTACTGATTCTTTTAAGGGGTGTCAGCTTTAGAGATTTTTAAGTTGGTTTTTAATTGGGGGTGGTTCCAGGAGTATGGCTAATTATTGAGGACAGTTGTGAAAAACATGTTGGGCCAGTTTCGGCTATCCTGTATCAATTAAAGTTATTCCCTGAAATCACCTTTTAAGAACATTCTTTATTGAAAATTAAAATAAAAAGTAAGTATTAAAGTGGTAGAGGATATACCCTAACTAATTTATACTTATATGTCCATTACATAAATTACATGTAAGCATTGGGAAATTCAATTCCAAACAGTTTGTTGTCTCAGCTTTAATCAGGTTTCAGCAGAGGTTCGATAGAACCATAAAAACACCCCTTGTTGAAAGTAAACTGAGACCTTTGAAAAACCACACACCATCCTTCCTTATTGCTCTTGTTGAAACACTGCTTTCTTCATTGTGTTCCTTCCCTGGCACCTTGGAGGCAGTGGGAATAGGGGACGAAGGGTAAATTGTCCCTTCACATAGAGCGTTGCCCATCACCTCAACAGACTTGTAGACGTTACATTAGTTTTCAGCAGTCAAAATTCCCCAAATTTCATGATACATGATATGGTCCCCAGAGCGTGAGTCCCTCATTTCACCCACACATAATAATGTCTGGTGCTTTCAATGAAAAATTGAAAATAATATATTGATTAGTTCATGTATGATAATACATCACACTGATCCGTAAAATATTCTTTTGTTTGAAAGGGTGTAATCCCACAATGATGCTTACAGCTATAACTTCGTTTCTTGACCTTAAGGTGAAACTGGCCCCAAGTGGTATTTTGCCTTTGTGTTCAACTGACAGTATCTCCGCTTACGGTCCATCAAATTTGTGAAATAAAAGCAGAGGGAGGATTTAGCTTAGGATCTTGTCTAACAATAAAGTCAAAATACTGGCAAAAAAGCAAAGTATAGTATAATTTTTATGAATTTTCGTTTATTGCTATAGTTTTATTGGGGACCCAGTCTGTATCATTGGCAATCAGTTAAAGCATAGACCAACAAAGGCCACTATCGGCATAGAGTACTCGTTCATGTTCATGATCATCGCCTTCAGAGAAGCGGGGAACGCTCAGTAACAAGATATGAACTGTGCGCAGAAAAAAAAGGTATATCCCAGATGTGCAGTGGTTTGTTTACATTGTGGAGCGAAAACGAAAGGATTTGAGTCGATACAGACCGAAATTTGAGTATTTCAGTCCAAAAAAATTCGGAGATGAGCCATGTTCCTAAGATGAGTTACATTAGTTAGTTACACCCAATTTTTTAAACTCCGGTTTGTCCCCCGCTAACGGGGGTGGCCGGATCCGGATACACCTCACTCAGCAATACTGTGTGTGAGGATTATTGGAGCAAAAGAAATTGACGGATGCCCCTTCCTGACGTCAAATCCACAGTTGTAGTGGTGGGCCTAGCCTTGGGCAACTTTGCCCACTAGGCAAGGCAACATGTGCTGGATGGCCGCAATAGCTCTCCAGAGGACCGCCCTTGTAGGTTAGATCTTTCTGTTCATTCTACCAGGGTAAAACAGATTGTTTTGTAACGCTGTTATTTCTTAAAGTATGATATTGGAGACGAGATCTAACTGAATTGGAAAGAAAAAATGCCGTATATAAACAATGACACCAAACTTGACAGTGCCCGAATTTGCCCGTTTTCTCAATTGTCCCAAGTTGGTCATATTTACCAGAGCTTTATAAGGCCTTTTGTTTATAAAATTTGGCAGAGAGGTAGGTAAGTAAAATTTGGAAAAATATGGTATGGAACCACCTGCACAAGTCAGGTTCAATGTCACCTAGAGTTCACCAAAGTTCAATGAGGTCACAAATACATAAAACATGCCGACAAGGTTGCATAACTTTAACACATCATAAACATTCATCGATCTATTTGTGACATACAGTTCGACTTAATCAAAGAGGGGTCTTCTTCCATTTAAAGGGACACGAGGAGATCTTTCTGAGGATACAAAATTTGTATTTAAATTTGACATTGTTTGTTTAGAATACAAACCGAGGACATGTCCTAGGTTTATGAACAAGAAAGTAAACAAAAAAGTAAGTTTGAACTTGCCTGCTGTCCTGATCGGCCAAATAAACAAGCATACTCGGAGATCTGTCATGCACGGACACGACAGAAAATACACAAGCATATTATTACATGAAGATGATTGTACGCTATTCCCTCCAGGTTATTTATATATGGTTTTTAAAATTGTTTTAAAAAAAAAATGGGAGGGGGCATATTTGCTGGAAATGGTCCTATTATCTCTTTTAAGCTTGATCATTAACAAACATGAACATTTCATGACGAGGTACAGGGACATAGCTCACTGGGGGATTACGGGTTCGGTGATGACTTTGTTTGAAAATGTCCAAGTCATATCACATTTTAATCACCACAAGCCACCACAAAATAGCAACAATCGGTTTATAATTTTATTACTGTGGACCGTCAAACATTGTAAAGGGAAAAATCATAGTGGGTGTCTGGGGGCCATGAATACATAGTTAGGGGTCATGATGGGTACCAGGTCAAATAGGCCAGGTTTTGAACACACCACAGCGGTAGCATCTTGGATTTTATGAGCAGAAAGCATTTAATTGAACACAATGGCATAGAGGAGGAGAGAAGGAGAGCAAGGTCTATTAACAAAAAACCAAATAATAACAACAGGGGAGGGGCGGCCAAGAAATCCCATTGCAGGACACGTCGCCATTGGTTTCACATGTAAAAGCGAAATTTGACGAAAAAATTCTGAATTTTTATATGTTGTCAAGACATATATTTTCTTAGGCCAAAACCGTTGGAGTTGAAGAATCAACCAACTTGAAGGTTATTTCTGATTTTTTTGTAGCTAACGAACGAGGACGACGGTCGTTGGGGAGTCATGGGAACATCCATGACTGACCAACATCAACGTACTCACAATGGTTTGTGGTTGGCAATCCGTATTGCTGTAATTTCTTGGACATTTTGGTGAGCTTGCTTCAAGGAATGAGGCTTGGCCGCCACCGCAGCTGAATAATAACACATTTTTAAGAGCGCCCCAATTTTTTAGAATATTGCGATTTTTAAATGTTGCAGTGGTAACGGGCTAGTAAAGTATACCTGTGATGGTTAAGCTCGAAAATGTCTATGTGTCACAAACGACGTAGTAATTTTGTAATTAGAATAATCGGAGATCTCCGAGAATAGTTAAACGGATGCTGGAAAACCATCTTCCAAGTGAAATAGCCGGGAAATAGCGCCATGCATGATGGGCTACGCTCATCAGTAGTTGTTTTAGTGGTTTCAGGAAGTCAAGTTAGAGGTTATTTTTCACGGTGGCACTTTCATCATGGACGGACATAAAGTAGAATTTCGAGCTCTGCCATTAAGTCCAATCTGGGATCCAATTCGAATGACAAAATCGCGTCTTTCATGATTAAATACACATTTTTATTTTAGGCATTCTCGTTCGCAGATATAGTTCCCTAGACAATTCTCCAATGTAACCCTGCCAAACTATCAAATTTGAAAATTGGGGGCGCTCTTCAAAAATGTGGAATTATTGCTTCTATACCCCAAACAACCCATTTCTGGGGCTATCACTGGTCAGAGAACGTCTGAAAGATTGACGCTTTTGACTTTTATGGGGTGCTTTGCTTCCCCCCCCCCCCCCCAAAAAAAAAGAAATGCTCAAGTAAGTTAATATATGCGAATCCCCTCGTAGATACGCTCTGTGAAATGTGACCCTAGCCCCTTGCCCAACAAGAGGTGCTGAAAACCAAATAGCAAAAATAAATTGATATAGGGCCAGGCCTAGACCTAAGTTCTACCGGTGAATATGCTCCCTTGATAACAGAATTTATTCATCTGTATCTAAAAACATGCTGAATGGAGTGCACCAACATTGCATCGATGTACATTCACAATGCTTATGTGGTAAATATGGCAATGGGACATCCATTTAACATCTCATATTTCACTCTAAAATGTGGCCAACGTCGGGACAAAAATTGAAAAAAACGGGCAACTTCGTGCACTGTCAAGTTTGGTGTCATTGTTAAGATTACGCATTTTTTTCCCAATTCGAGTAGATTTCGTCTTCAAATATCATACTTTAAGAAATACGGCGTTACAAAAAATTCTGAGTTTCATCGGTCAACGGGATTTGGGAACAGCTTTCTCCGTCTATCCGACCTCATGATCTGAGTAAAGACCTGTACTTTAACACCGTGATCGGAGAATAGAAAATTGAGGCAATCCTTACAGTTATTAACATCGCGTGGATACTGGAATTATCATGGAAATCGGCCAGCTTGAAAATTGGCAGTCACATCAAGAAGACAAGATATCCGCTATTTATTAAAATTAAGAAACACAAAACAAAACTTCACAAAACCCCGAATTTTAGTTGTT
The DNA here is from genome assembly GCA_023653785.1 of Ophioderma brevispina. Lineage (NCBI taxonomy): Eukaryota > Metazoa > Echinodermata > Ophiuroidea > Amphilepidida > Ophiodermatidae > Ophioderma > Ophioderma brevispina. The sequence continues at coordinate 31,834 of JAMKCH010017302.1, forward strand.
CGTTTTTTCTGAGGCATATAAATTTTTCTTTGGCTGGTATTGTAAGAATTCGGATAATCGTTAATTTTTTAAAGATGAAATTTTCCGCATAATATCTCAAATCATGTCAAATAATCACAATTTATCAGTGATGGGTGTTGAACCCTCTGTGTACTGATTCCACAAGGGGTTTTTAAATACTGTTGGTTAGTAAATATCATATTTAATTGTAACTGACACAGCAAAATGTGTAATTAATTTATAAATATCTGCGATTCACTAGAAATTTATATTATCTTAACAGTTCAAAGCGATGAATCGTGGCAATCCACCCAACATCCCGTTTTATGTAATTTAACCAAATTGAGAAGATTTGCGACCTGACGCCACGTGGTTGTTCGGAAAAACGCCAAATTGTTGTATTCCGAATGACGGATGTTGAATACCGCTTTAGTATAGGGAAAATTCAACATCCGTCACAGTAATGAACGTAATCGCCAATTTGCGTAAAATTTGATGTGACGGATAAGATAAGTAACTTTCCAATGTATTACATTAAATTCTCCGGTGTCATTTCGTTTCTTAATCGTATTCGATCGTAGTATTTGATCGTTTGAATCGTTATAGGGGATGGTTCTTTAGAGTTCGTGATTTTTTTCAAACGCAGTTTTCTCGAACAAAAATTCGTATTTTCTTTAACATCACTATGTAATACACCCGAAAAAAAAGTTATTAATGTATTAATAAATAAATGTCGACATTTATTATAGCGTCTGTCAATATCGTATCCAAGCGCGTTATATTATTTAGCTGCAACTAGATGCAGCTGCCTTAAAATGCCAAGACATACTCATACCTTTGGGCAGCGCTCAATTGACTATGTTACTAACAACTCCCCATTTTAAACCTGGGTGGAGAGAAGCCAAGCGAGATAAAATACCGTGCCCAAAGTGCACAACACATTGCCTCAGCGGGACTCGAACCCAGGAACGTTAGGTCACGAGGTAAGGTGCAAAGACTCAGTGCAAAGGCGTGAGTTTACAAATTCAAAAATGAACCAGGCACCTGGGATGATTTGGGTCACGATGAAGGTGGCGATACGCCTTCCTTTTCAAGCATACACCATGCACTTGGTAAAAGTTTCAGAAGTTCTGCATAAAGTTATGTAATAGGCTAACTGCTCGTGATTCTTGGTAATATATCCCTAAATAGATGTTGCACAGGTAAACTGGGATGAAGTGGGCAAATGAACCTGCACAGCCGCAACATTGGTTTTGATACCAATATTGTGATCAACTCGTTTTTGGCAGTTCAGATTGAATACGTTCCAGATGATTCCATATTCGTTCAATATATTATCCGAGTAGACATTTGTCTTACAAATTAAAAGTTAATTTTGGAAATTAACCATGTTCATCGTATACAATCAAATCAGTTGAATCAAAGTTACATTATTCTATCCTTGCACGTAAAATTGAAATTATACTCGATGTGATATTCACTTGGCCGTGACATCCATGGTCTGCTATGAACCAGCTCCCGTTTACCAATTTTCATATCAGCCTGGACCGTCTTCTCACCAGCCATGGAGTTAACCGAAGACAGAACCGCCTTCCTCCCACGCTCGGACCGTAATGCCCTGTTGCGGCATACCTTCGGGTGTCTTTGGAGTGAATGGACGCCAAACTTTGAAATTGTTTTCTACTTTACCTCTGCCATCTGCCACCTATCGTATTCCGGCAGAATTCGTCTCCAGTTTGCGCTATCTCTAGGGTCGTCTTTAGGGCGCCAAGTTTGTTGCATCTGTTCAGGACCTATTCCCATAGCGCTCATGAACGCCTCCTTCACTACGAAACTAAAATCACTGAAAAAATCACTGAAATCTGAAATGAACCCTGAAATTTTAACACAAAGAAAATCCCACTGAAAATCACCCTGAAACGAGCTCTTTTTGTTATCAGAAAAAAATGCAAATGACCCTGGTATATATGGTAAATATTCATGGTTATATGAAACTATGAACCTCATGGTAAGTTATTCTTAATCACGTGAAAATGGATGGAACGCCACTGGAAATCCGAGCCATCGATTTAATTCAGCTGAACCGGCCAC
>JAMKCH010017303.1:0-23746 GCA_023653785.1 Ophioderma brevispina
ATACATAGAGAAGAGACAGAGCCGAATAAAACAAGTAAATAAATCCACCTGAACCAACAGATTGAGACAAAACCTATTATTTTACGCGGTTACCCAACTGATGCACACTTGATATTGGTTTTGTTAATAGAGGTGTCCTCGACTTTTGCTATTTATTTTACCTTCCGTTCTTGACAAAAAGCTCAATTTAGACTTCCACATGGAAACTGATATAGAAGATAGCTCGCGACCCAACCTCTTCCCAGCTACACAAGACCACATTTTTTCCAACCTCGGCTACAGTCTTGTTCAAACTTGCAAAATTTACAATTTTTATCCCGACCAGGGATGATAATATAGTCTGCAATTTTCCCCGCCATCAGCAAGACAAGAGATGCTGAATCGCCTAGCAGTAGGCGACAGCATCATGAAATCAACACGATAAAGCATGCTTAATCAGCGAGAGCCAGTGGCGTAGCTAGCATGTTCGGGGCCCGTGGACAAAACACCAACCGGGGCCCCTAGGTTAGCACGTTTCATCGTGCTTCTTCACAGTGGTGGCGACTTTTGTATGGTTCTTCATCATTTTTCACGTTTTCCTTTTTTACCATAGACCACTTGGCTTATAATGTAAAAGACAATGATAGAGGTATAGGCCAGATGCATGACTGAAACACAACAATTTAGGTAACGATTGGAATCACTGTAATAATAACAATAAAATGTTGCTAAAATGTTTATGCCCAGAACAAAGAGTGTTGTAAAAAAAAAGACTTTATACCTCTTAATTATTTTTATAATATATTTTGCGTTTCTTCGTCGAGATTTGCCTTAATAGATGTACCTTGTTACCAATCCTAATTCAAATATTAGATTCAAAATTAAAACTGTTCGAGCGGAACCGTGGACCAACAAACATCATTCTCGCGTGAGTAATTTAAAGAAAAAATGTTACTCAATAGTACATCTGAATCTGAAAATTAATGAACAAGAGCTTACATAATACCTGAGAGCCCCGCCGTCCAACATCTTGAGAATTTTCAAATTCTATGAAATACATGTTAGAGATGACTCTCAGGCGCTCTCTCTCTTCCTCCAATCTCTTGGGCCCTTTAATTTCCGGGGCCCAGTGTTAGACTTCAAAGGGACATGGTCCGATCGTTAATAGCCCTGTTCCCAGATAATCCCAATTTTGGTATTTGAAGAAAGCTAATATTTTTATCATTTACCCTTTGAAATATTGGGGCTAAAGGATGTTTAGTTTGGATGTTATGAGCGATTTTACACAGAGGTCTTTAGGAATTACAAAATCACGTTTTTAGCTCTCACATCAAACTGATCAAATATTGGCGCGAAACTTTACAGGTGGGGGTTTCGAGTGAAGGTCATTCTATCAAGATGAAAACTCGGATCGTTTAAATCGGATCGTTCGGTCCCCTTTAATGAATGTGCCATTGTGTCAAATACGGAGAGAAGTGGGTCCAAAATTTAAGAGAAAACATAAGTCATTTTGGGCTCATAACACGTGTCACTGAATCCATGCTAAACGAAAGTATGCTTTTGTTTTCAAGGGCCCCTCCAGGGCTTTTTTCTCAAAACTCTCGGTTTTTTTTCCTCTAGAACTTTCGGGGCCCCAATTCCTCATTATTCTAGAAAAACTAGTGCCGGCCTACCGGTATCTGGCGGCCTAGAAGGGCCCCAGGATTAATAAATGCAGCGTCACAGCATTAGGCCTTGTTTTGAAAAGCAAATTTTATAATATTTGTTCTCCCTCTCTCTCTCTCCCTCCCTCTTTCTTTTTTTCGCTTTTCTCTTTCTTTTTCTCTCTTTCTCCTCCCTCTCTCTTTTTTCTCGAATTTCTTGGGGCCCCCTAACCTCTCGGGGCCCGTGGACTTTGTCCACTCTGTCCCTATGGTAGCTACACCCCTGGCGAGAGCACATGTGGTCCAGTGGATATAGCGCCCAACACGATCGCCAAAGTTTGTGGGTTCGAGCACGCTGCCTGTGGCCAATTTGTTTCGCCCTTGAGATAAGGCGCTTTACCTCAATTACTTCTCTCTACCCAGGTGTATAAATGGGTACAGGTGTGGCAGGAGATATAGTCCACCTAAGACCACGCCCACATATTCACAATATTGGGCCAAGGTTGGGCCAGCGTTGTATTGCCAACAAAGTTTACATGCAAATTCAATGTCACCCCAACGTTGGTCCGACGGTGGCTTGCCGACCGCGACCGATCCGATGATTGCCCACATTGGCCCAGTGTAGTCTTGCTATCTGGTTGCTGTCGGGGGGTCGCTACACCGCCTCTACAGTGAGTCTGTTACTCTTCCAACATTGAATAATGCCGCTGTAAAAGGAGATATGGTCCGCCTGGAGCCATAGTTCGGGCTCCATAGAAACAACGGAATAAAGCGTGAAATTAATGTTGCGTAGAGCGTCAACTGAATCGTCAACTGAATCAAGAATAGGGCACTTGATTCAGTTGACTATTCCTATGAAATTATTGATTATTAATCATTTTATTCTTCTACTGAGCTGCTCTATGCAAGTTTTCTTAATTAATGGACGCGATTGATTTTATTTAACACAGAACATGATTGTTTATGGCTTCAAAAGCGGAATAATGAGAGAGTATTTCATGTTTTACTTGATAACACCACAGAACACACATTTTGTTTCACATTGTCATTTTCTTTACGTTGGGCCATCGGACAAAACAACATCGGGCCAATGTCGTTTGCCAACATTGGTCCAATGCTGAGACTGTCATTGGACCGACATTGGCCCAACATTGTATCGTTATCTTATATGGTGGAGTCTGGCCCAATCGCTTCGAAAGACAGATGGGCACTCCGTTCCTGTCTATAGCGACGCCACTTGTTAAGTCCCCGAGCTGTCGTCGACCTTGACACGACGGCACAAGTTGCGTGATGTTGCTGTCAAGACTCCTCGCCGATTGGGAAACAAGCGATGGGCCAGTGCACAGAAACGTATGTAGGTGAGACTGTTAGATCACTGAAAACGAGATTCTGGAGCACCGCCGCCGGGTCACAAAGTGGAGCTGGACAAAGCTGAGATCTTGGACTTTGAACCTAGACATTTTGAGAGAGGAGTGAGCGAGGCCATTCATCAATGAATGTACAACTCGATTTTGAGGTCAAGCGTCCGAAAGGTCACTAACCTCCAATCTAGTTGCCAATCTCCTGAGGAAGGTTGAAGCGTCAACCGAAAAAAAAAACAAGTTTAATCTTCTTAAACATGAATTCTACCAACGCAGATGAACTTTCACGGTACCATTTATTTCTATTAACTAAATCAACTTGATGTAATAGGAAAACGCATTCGCGACCCATTATTGCAGAATAATGAGCGGTAAACTAACAAATCAGAAAGCTGCATTTTCAGTAATGGGCAGTTGAGGTAAGTCGTATTAACTGATATCACTTACGAGGCTTCCATATTTTCATGTGTACATGTCTAAATTCAAAGTAACCAGGAAAAGAGATTACATTATGATCTTTTATAGCCCATGAAATGTGAGGACCAGAAAGAGTGCATTTTGATAATGGCATTAACAGATCAGTAGAGTGATTCTTGAATATATCATTGAGTGCATAAATAGGTTTATTCAGTATTGACACTGTTGACTGATGTGATACTGCATATGCCCATTTCATGAAATAATAACTACAGCTCTGCGGATGCCCATTAGGGAACTCTTTCTGAGCCTGTGTCCACCAGCTATAGAATGTTACTCTGGCTATTTTGCCAATACATATAATTTATATTGCTAAATTGTTACCTTTTATTTCATTTTTTTGTTTTTGTAATTCTGATAAATAATCTCTTTTCATGGGCACTATACAAATGTGAAAATTCAAATTATAGACGCCTCCTCCCCCCAAAAACACACCTAACCTATCCTTTAATATCATTTTCCAAGACTTTTAATCACAATTCGCAGAAAGTTAATTATTTGTATATCGAAAACGATTTATTTAAAATTGGACATTTACAAGGAATTATACTTACTTGTCCACCGTTTTCTACCTCATTCCCCCCACTTTGTCCCAGATAAAGTGGGGGACTTCCTAATAAAGGCAAATCATCGTCGACGTCACCTTCTGGATATTTAAATATTGTTAGTTGTGGCGTCAAATCCTTCAGAAAATAAGAAAGTAGAACAGAGGAAAGAGGAAGAAACAGAGAGAGAGAGAGAGCAAGCGAGTCAGAGATGCGAGATAGGACAGGAAGGAAAATTAGAAGAGAAAAGAGAATAAAAATAAGTGAAATATGTAAAACCACCTGCAAGCCAACAGAGACAGAGATTTATTATTGTATGTACCATAATACAACCGGTGCACGATGAAAACATCCCTGTTGAAGCCATATGAATGGTCGTTCACTGATCCGGTAAATCCTTCAGTCCTTGAACACGTATGCACTAATACGCAATGTTTGTTAGTTGTGAGTGAGGGCCGTGGACTCAGGCTAGGACAAATATCGAGCATAATTAATGAGCATTAAAGAGCGTGCCGTGTGCAAGACATCTCCCGAGTGGGTGCTTGTTCAACCAGGGCGACATGCAGAAACAGACAAAATTTCGAAGGGTTGAATCTATGCATAATGGAAAACGGCACAGGTTTATTACAACCGGGCCAAGTCAAATATGGTACGAGTATAGAGGTTAAACATACAGGATTTACTATAAAAGTGTCCGCTTTATGACCAAATGTTTGAAAGATGATTAGAAGGAAATAAGTTCGAAATATTACTCGCCAAACTGTAGCGACCAAAGGTCAAAGAGAGAAAAACTGGACATGGAACGATGCACGAAATCCTCAGAAGCTTCACTCATAATTCCGATTTTAACGGGAAAAGTAGCCATCAATGATAGATTGGTTTATTTGCTACACCTATCCTTACGATTGCGCATGAGGGGAAATTTTTGCAGCCTCTACACATGTAAATACAAATTTCCAATGATTTAACAACCTGGTTGCTTCTCAAATATTCTGACGTCACGCAAATGTCATTTAATGAGCAGCCTTCGATCGATACGGGCGGCGAAATTTCCAACACAGTTTTATAAGTGCGGTGCGAACTTATTCTTGATTACAGGAATTTCCTAAAATTGTCCTTAACTTACATTGTTCACTTCCTATATCATTCTTTGTATTTCAACTTCCACATAGCAATTAGTCATTATATCTACCATCAACACGACTCTCGGGAAATGTAATGACTTCAAATTGTGAAATTGCACATTTTTCTGGGTATATGTAAATAATATGAAATGCAAACTGGCGGTGCGAATAGAAAAAAATCTTCATATCTGTCACCTAATGTAATTTCCCAAAATATTTAATTAAAACTTTTGAAACATTTAATTATTTTTAGCTTTGTCTTAAAAACGACCTTTTTGCAATTGCAATTAATTATCCTTACTTGTTCACCGTTTTCGTGTGACACGTCACTTCCCCTTTGTACAAGACGCGGACTTTCACTTAGAATCAAATCGTCATCATCGTCGCTCGCAGGATACTTAAATATTCTTGGTTCCGGCGTCAAATCCTTCATGAACAGTAAGATAAGGAAAAACGAGGGATAAAGATATCGAAGAGAATGAAAGACAACGGAGAAAGCGATAGCAGAAGAAAGGAAACACAGGACAGGAAAGAGAGGTGAGAGCAGACAGAAGACGAACGAAATAACTAAACAAAACGTCTCATTGAGCTAATATTGCAATAATAGCACATTTGTTTGAAGAGCGCCCCCAATTTTCTAAATATTTTGAGATTTTTACACGGTTGCATTGGTAACTGGCTATTAAACTATACCTGTGAATGGTTAAGCTCGAAAATGTCTATGTGTTGCAAACGAAGGAATTTTGTAATTAGAATAATTAATATCGGCTGCTGGAAACGGCCTTCCAATATGAAATAGCCGTGAAATAGCGCCATGTACCTGTCTACGCTCATCCATTAGTTGTTTTATTGGTTCAGGCAAGTCAAGTTATAGGTCATTTTCTTGAGGTGGCACTATTTCATCATGGACGGACATAAACTTAGCATTTCCAACTCTGCCGTTAAGTACAATCTGGGATCCCAATTCTAATTTCAAAATCGCTTATTTTATGATAAATACGCATTTTTTAGCATTCTCGTTCGCAAGTATATATTTCCTAGACAATTACCAACATAACTGCAAAATTAATCAAATTTTGAAAATTGGTGGCGCTCTTCAAAAAATGTGCTGTTATTGCTTTAAGGTTCAATAGTGACCAACTACGATAATAACAATACATACGCGTGATCTACTTTTAAAATGATTTTGTTGCAATAATGTTACAACGTTGATTGATCTAGTGCAACCACACTAGCGCCTGTATTTGGCTAACTAGCTTGGTATTTTTAAAGGGAGTCCAAATTTAAACCCAGGTTTAAACTCGGCTTAGTCATTCATGGTGGACCTTTTTTTTTAACATACTCTGAAAGCGTGGTTTACCGTTATATTCAACTTTCATAATGTTGAAAGGGAAAAAAAAGTCCACTCACGAAGGACTAACGATAACCCTGGTTAAGAATACCACCATGCAAAATTCGTTCCTTTATATTTGGTCGAATGTTCAATTACATTAATAAATAAGTGGTCTTTTATTTTCTGAACATCGCTTTTTTTATTATTTTGATAGTAAGAAATTATCTTTTTAGCCGCTCTTGTCTAAAATACACTGCGTAACGTTTATCAGAGGAATTCTACTTACTTGTTTTTCATTGTAGATTTCTAATTCATTTTCATTCTTTCAATGAGCTCAATATATTCTAGGGCATAGTCAGGTCTCTCCAAATCATTCAGACTTTTCTGGAGGGTATCCATATCTTTTGCAAGTCTTTCATTTTGCTTCTGCAACTCTGTCAGTTCTTTATCTACCTTAACCAACCTTTGATTTTCTTCATCTTCAACGTTGCGTTTAAGAGTTTGAAATTTTGAACGGATTTCTTCAATGGCCCTGTTTTCTAACATGTCAATATTGGCTTTCTGTATAGTCAACGATCTTTCAATGTCATTTTGGAATACCAGAAGTTTTTGCATTTTCTCTTCGTTTTTCAGTATCATTAAATCCATCTGGTCAATAGTTCTTTCGGCTTCCTGTGATTTTTCTTCAAATACAAAAGATACGCCTTTGATGTCATGATTTTCTCCGGTATGTTTTTCTAATGCACACGAACTACAAACAGCTTTGTTGCATTTTCTACAGAAGTGTTTGATCTTTTCGTCATGTTGAAGACACATTGGTGTTGTGGGTTTCTTCTCGACATTGAGCTCCTGGTGCATTTCAGCAAGGCCACGTAATCTCAAGTTGGTTCTCATGACAGCTACCCCAGCTTTCAGGATGTAGGTGATACAGCGGCATTCTGGACATTCTACAGCCCTGGGGCTACCGGTCATCATTTTTTGAATGCAAACTGCACAACAAACATGAGGCAGTCTAGCTCCTTTGGAGTATTTGGATCCCTGAAAATTTGAAAGCATACCGGACAGGATAAATAATCTGCCGCAACAATGGCAAATGATGAAGTAGCCATTTTTTGTCTCCTCATTGTATGGAATGTTGTTGTTCAGGGAGTGTGTGCTCAATATTGCATTATCATGGAATGGACACTGTTCGTGTAATACATATTGATCAAGGTCCAACGGTTATCAATTATGATATGGCAAAATACACACGAACGGATTTATTCGTAGATAACTTTTCGGCAGTTCGGTGCTAATCACTTCCCGCCGTATTGTGGACTTTGTTACTAGTGATAAAATAGCTAAAGAAAATAACGCAATCATCCCTTTAATTATTTCTTTAAAAATATGCTATTGGCATACAAAGCCCGTTTTAACATGTACTTGTACGTGAGCATGAGTGGGTAACTAAATTACATTTACGTTGGGATCTAATGTCGTCAGTCACAATAAAAACACAAATTAAACAAGTGGTGGTTAGTGGTATCAATTAATTTTTAGACAACAAAATACACATGTCATCCATTCGAAGACAATTCGCAATTCGGTAGTGTCAGTTTGTACAATTTCAACCAGGGGTGTTTCCATAAGGTGACCCATCCGTCCACTTTTTTTCTGATGCACTCATGAATTCGGAAACCCTTCACGCCGAATAAACCACATGTTTATTCCGTTAAAGTTCAGAAAAAAGTGGATCAGATGGGCCACCTTATGGAAATACCAAAAAAAAAAACAAGTCAAAATCTGCTGCTAGTTCCGTAAGATGATATCACAGTCTTAATCCACCTTACGCCTGGAATAAGCACATTGTTTCCCGACCAGATGCAATGGTATATACGTTCAGCTGCAACACACTGGCAGTGTGCTTTCAAAATCTGTGCTAAAAGCATAACTCTAAATATTTTTGACATATCACAGAATGCATTTGGGTGTTTCACACTTAAAGGTATCTAAAATTTAACATTGTGTCAAGATTTCAAGATGATTAAACAGCATTTTGTAAACTTCTTTCTTGATTACTTTGTTGTTGAATATTGATATCTACCGGTAAAGAGATAAATTAAAACTATTAATTTTCTACCTTGATGTCTGAAAATTATCCTACAGTGGGTCTATGGGGGAAATGTTAACGGTTGTAACATTTGACATACTGTTACGACCGTTATGAACTGCGGCTATACCTGAAAAAGTATGCAGTGCACATTGCTAGAATTGCACCTGCGTTATAACACTATGACATGTAGTACCTAGATAAAATGGGAACAATAGCTGGTGGTACTTAGAAAAATATTAACATCTGAAGTTCAAAAATGTTGTTACAACTGTTATGTGAAATTGAACTGAGTTTTAATTTCTTACGCAAATAGGAACACTCGGCGGTGATGTTTTCAATTTCCATATAATCTTTCAGTTTTACAACAAAAATCAATCAATTTTATTCATCAGAGTGAAAAGTGAAAGAAATGTCGACAGACAAGGTATATTTAGTTAATATCTGATGCGGCCAAATAGTGTAATCCAAGCACAGAGTGACTTGTGACCTTCTTATCCCCTATTGCAGGAAAAAAGAAACATGTGGTATCTCAAAATCAGTCACTGCAAAAACAAAAAAACAACCTAAAATTAAAAAAACAATTGTTAATCTTTAAAACAACTGTTTAAACTTTTAAACAACGTTTTCTATGGGTTCTTTATTGTAATCCCTTTGCCAATATGAATAAGTTGAAAATTTCGTAAACAAATGGCAAGCGAATTAATTTTCTTTCCCCATTTTGGCTTTTCCAGAATTTTGATCCATTTACTCGAAAACCCTAGGTCACACAAAACAAACTTTTTGAACAATTTGGGTCTACTTTCAACAAGACTGCAGCAATTTAGGTTTTCCGCTATGTGTTACGTTACCCTTGCCCCTTACCATGAAACTATGCGATGCCCCTTTTGCCAAAAAAACTTCTTTGGACTGTGGCAAATTTGAAAGATTTATCATCAAAATGCGCAAATTGTGGAACCAATCCTCTGTGCTATAAGTAGCACACAGTAGGGGTTGCGCTGTACGTCGTCCGCACTTCGCTATGGGAGTTTCGTAACCTGACCATCTGACACATTTTTCTGACACCCTTCACAGAATAAAGCACAGGTTTATTCCATTACGGTTTCCATCATAGTGTGACGGTAAGATGGGTCAGGTTACGGAATCTCCCTTCGCTGTGTGGCTCATCTCCTGTTACCATTCAAAATACACCAACGGCATGGAGCGAAACGATTTCACAATGAAAGGCGGGAAGCGTATAACAGTTTTGGCGTAGTCATATTGAATCTATGTGGGGTCTCGTGCCCCCATACAGCAAGTTCTCTTGGTTAAATTTGATCTAAACGCTATCAATTGGTAGGATATCGTCACACCTAGTGATCGTTCAAAGTTATCTTCATATGATGACAGTAGTGACAAGAAAATGATTGCGATGCCTATTTAAAATTTGCTGTTTAAGTTAACTATTTCAAACTACCAGGCCCTAACATGAATAATACACAAATGCACTCTAAAAATTTTGTTACTCAACTGAGTAATTTTTTACTCCTTATGGTAGTAAATGTCACAGATCTTTTGTTGAGTAAACTTGACAAAGGTTGAGAGTAGCATTTTTACTCTGCCTTGTAGCAAACATTTTACTCAGTAAAAGAGTCAATATTTTTAATATTTTTAATTTTTTTGAGTAAAATTTTACTCCCCTTAACTCAAAAGTTTGGGTTCCTTCTCCATAGACACTGTACAAAAAGTCAGTCCATTTGGGGCTGAAGGGGGGCAAGGGTTGTTTGGGGGGGGCTTGCGGCCCCCCCCCCCCCCCGCTGGTTACCGACACTGACAAGGACATACTTTTTTTACTTTTACCTTTTCTTCGAAGTGGCCAGGTGGTTAAAATCACAATGATATGTAGGTGCACGCCTCGCTGTCGGGTAGTCGGGTTGTAGCGATTTGTGTACATGTGCACCAGTTAAAACTATTAGGCCATAGAGTTGTCAGATTAATTGTAAATGCCCCGCCATCATTAATATGCAACCTATTAATTTACTGGCAATAGCGAATCCACCATTGACTTTACAAAGGCGTTCACAGTTGCGTGTGTGATACGGGCATCAACGGTGACTTGAAAGGTTTGCCGAATTCAAGTTGACTGCATAAGGTCCGTAGAATAGTGCGGGTTTAATACGCCGGAATCTTGCCAAGTTCACAATCATGACAAGTCAATTGCACACCGGCAAATAATATCATATTTTCTGATTATAACTTGTTGATGTAAAATATCAGAATGACCAGCATTTACGCGACACACCAGCTTGTCACCTGCCACTGATATGTCCTCGGCAATTCTGGGCTGCACGTATCTGAGTTCGTCAACGTTGCGTAAGATCAGAATCAACACGGTGTAAGTTCTGATCCCGTCACTGCGTCAAGCTACTTTGTCACTCAACGTTGAGTTGGATTTCAAAACTGCTTTACTCAACATGTGTTTCACAATTTTACTCGGGTGAGGAGTAAAAGGGAAATTTGTGTTTTACGCCATGCTGATTAAATCTTGACTCAACCTTTTACTCAACACGCTTTACTCCCAGCACTGAGTAAAATAATTTTTAGAGTGTGGTGTAGTAAATGAAGAGTAAATAAACGTGCAATGGCTTTAGAACTCGATGATTGGCATCTTTGATTCTAAATTTACCCTGAAGATTCTAATTCTTGTTTCGCCGTGTAGAATTCGTTGCCACTGGTCTGTTAAAATCCGATGTACTTGTGTTGTATTGATGAAAAATTCGAACTTCAAGTAACTATATCAATCTGAAATCCATTGTTGTCAATGAGCTATATGTCTATATTCATCTGTAATTTTCGTATTACCTTAAAATTAGTTTTACGGAGGAAATCTGACAATGTGATAATAACCTATTGTTTGCTTATATTAAGACGTTTTGACATTATTATTGGTGCAGAAAATGCGGTAGCTTGTAATACGTTAACTTTGTAGTAAATGAAATGCACACAATTGAATTCGCCATTTTTCGGCGCGCAACGCGCGCATTTCGCAAATTCAGACTTCACTGGTACCGGGACGACTTACGAATTTTGCCCCCTCTGAATCGACTGCCTCAGTACGCCACTGCCTCAGATCTAACAAGAAAAATAACACTACCTCCCTTTTTGCGGTGATCGTCAGGTTGGTAGTCATTTTGCGAAAAGGACGTTAGGGATATAATATATATATATATATATTTAAATTGAAAATTATTACACAATTCACAATCAGTTTGGATTGTTATCGGTCTTTTGATTAATGAAATAAATGGAAAGCCAAATATAATCAGTTGTTCAGTTTAGAAAAAGGGAGGGGATAGGGGAAGAAGAACGAAAACTGCTTCTCAGCAAAAGATTTTCGTGCTTTATTTGGAAATCTGATTAACCAAATAAGCTAACATTGTTGAACACAAGGACACAAAATATTTAACACCAACGTCAATTGCAGATAAGAAACGCAGTGAATCGCGTTTCGAAGCCAAAGAAATCAAATTTAAAGAAAAAAACTTTCTTCCTCAGTGCACACGATTTCAATTTACCGAATGGGTAATATAGCAAGAACTGAATTGTTTAAAACCATTGTCATATAACTAGGTTTAATTGAGCGTAATTTCTACGTCGTCGTAATCACTGACGATGGTCGTGATTATTCTGTGTAGAAAACACCTTAAATTGCAAAAACAACAAGGACACGTTGATTATTATATTCGTTGGGTTTCAACTTAAAGCAGAACAGGAACAAGTACATTTTGGGAGATAGTCTCGGAATATAGTCTTATTCCGACAGTTCTCACATATACTATTCATCATTAATAATTATAGTTTACATTTCGCTACAAGGTTATAAAATGAGTTAACTGCTACCCGTCTCGACTTCAAGCTTCTACCAGTGTCTTTAAGAGTCTCCATTTAATCAGGTATTTTTCGGACCAGCTATAAACAGTTAATGGCATGGCTGTACATAATACATTCAGTTTTATCCTGAAACTTTCTGTAATACTTTCATCTATTTTAGTTTACTATGACATGTCGTTCGGCAGAAAAGTTGCAGCCCAATTATTGGTAGAACCCTTGTGGCGTGTTGAAGGAAATGATACTACGTCCTGTATTATTAATGATAAAAATGGCAGTGAGGGGACGATAATCTTTCAAAGTAGTACACATCGCACATGCAGCCTCCCAGGTTCACTAGTCAAGAGAAGAACATCATATTCTTCGAAAGTCCCGATGACAGAATTTCCGCCAACACGCTATACTTTAAATCGCAAGAGCAGGGGAGCCAGCAGAATGTACAAACAAGTATGGTTAGTTCTACAGGGTGCATGATTGTGTAACATGCAATGCTCTTTTCGTACAAAGATCTCCGAAATAAATATTTGACAAGGTTAATGCTAGACTATTTTGGATTACTCAGACATTCAGCACAGAAAGGGGGGGATAAAGAAGTACCCAAGTGTCCAGAATTTCACGCTGATAACATTGGAATCTGAAGTGAGTCAAACATCAGATTGCCGAGATAAAAATTAAAGGTTACAATGAGTCCATCACATGTGCTCCGCAATATAACCACGATTCAGAAAAATGTAGGCTCGATTTGGCGCCAAACTGTACTGCCGCTCTGGGTTACAGGGAGGTGGTTTATGATTGTCTGTATCACGACCTGGTACCACAAAATGCTGAAGTCATGGTAATTTATCCTATCACCATTATTGTATTAGATCTTAATCATAACAATATAACAAGACTTGGTGTTAATTCATTTATTGGACTGAGTCCTTTAAAAGAGTTACACCTTCAAGGCAACATGCTGATAACATTGCCTGCTGGTGTATTTCAAGGTTTAAGTAGATTGGTAGTCCTTAATATCCGTGAAAATCAATTGAAATCATTGGAATTTATTTTGGCGTTTGGAAAAGTTAAATGAGCTGTACTTAAGTGTAAACGAATTGTTTGAGATGATTAACTTTTGATCACAACACATGAAAATTGCGTACCTGGAATTTTCAACTGCTAACTGCAGTCTTCATCAGCAGAATGACCTGATTCTCGGGAAATGTTGACCTTTGATGCCAACGACGTCAGAACCGGGTCATAGACTTTGGAAAGTTTGAAAAAAAAAAAAAAAAAAAAGCACCAGAAGAAGTACCAAAGTGTCCAGAATTCAACGCTGATAACAATTTGGAATCTGAAGTGAGTCAAACATCAGATTGCCGAGATAAAAATTAAAGGTTACAATGAGTCCATCACATGTGCTCCGCAATATAACCACGATTCAGAAAAATGTAGGCTCGATTTGGCGCCAAACTGTACTGCCGCTCTGGGTTACAGGGAGGTGGTTTATGATTGTCTGTATCACGACCTGGTACCACAAAATGCTGAAGTCATGGTAATTTATCCTATCACCATTATTGTATTAGATCTTAATCATAACAATATAACAAGACTTGGTGTTAATTCATTTATTGGACTAAGTCCTTTAAAAGAGTTACACCTTCAAGGCAACATGCTGATAACATTGCCTGCTGGTGTATTTCAAGGTTTAAGTAGATTAGTAGTCCTTAATATCCGTGAAAATCAATTGAAATCATTGCCAGGGAATTTATTTTGGCGTTTGGAAAAATTAAATGAGCTGTACTTAAGTGTAAACGAATTGGTAACATTAAATTCTAGCTTGTTCCAAGGTCTGGGTAGATTAACGCATCTGGAGCTTCAGGAAAATAACGTGAGTTCTTTGCCAAAAGAATTGTTTTGGGGCTTGGAAGATCTAAATGTGTTATTGTTAAATGGAAACCAATTGTCAAGTTTGGATGAAAACATTTTCCGACCTTTGACGAGCTTAATAAGACTAGAACTTCACGGTAATACATTAAGTAATTTACCTGAGAAATTATTGTTGAAGCAAGTAAAGTTGAGTGTATTTTGGGTGTATGATAACCAATTGGTGACATTGCATGCCAGTATATTTAAAAAATTGAGCATGTTAACTAGTCTTAGCCTTGATGGGAATGAATTATCTACATTACCGGTCGGAATATTTGATGGGTTAAAAATGCTAAGCGCTCTTTACCTCTTTGGAAACAAAATTGTAACATTACATCCTTTTGTGTTCCGTGAACTTGAAACCTAAATGACCTTTACCTCCACGGAAATCTATTTGTTGAATTGGATGCTAATTTATTTCAGGGCCTGAGCAGGTTAAATATCCTTTCCCTTGTGGAAAATAACTTGAGTTTATTGCCAAACGATTTGTTTTCGGGGTTAGAAGATCTGAGAATACTGTGGTTGTTTGGGAACCAACTAGTTGATTTGAATCCTAATGTATTTCAGGGTTTGAGTCGACTTTATCACCTTGCTTGAACAACAACAGGTTGGGTGCATTGCCAGAAAGGTTGTTTCGAGGGCTGCAAAGTCTTAGGGAACTATTTCTGAGTACTAACCAGTTAGTCAACTTGCATAAGGGGACATTTCATGAATTGAACAATTTGAGAATTCTTACATTAGAAAAAAAATATGTTCATCACGTTATCAAATGGAATATTCCATGGTTTAAGCAATCTTGGAACGTTGGCGTTGGGAGCTAACAAATTGGTTAAATTGGACAAGCAGATATTCAGGGTTTAACCCAACTGGATATTTTAATTTTAAGTGGCAATCAATTCACAAAACTCGATTTGGACATATTCAAAGATACAGTAAACCTTACCTTTCTTGATTTACTAGATAACAAGTTGGAGGATATTCCAAACATTAAACATTTGCCTCGCTTGAATTTTCTCAACCTTAGAAACAACTCACTAACCAAAATAACACACGACACTTTTTCTATACTCCCAGAAAAGGTGGAGTTATACCTCAGTCCAACAGCAATAATGTCGAATGTTATGTAGACCATGATACAATGGCCAATGGCGGCAGATGTAAGATCACCATACCTCACCTCACATGGCAATAGGCTTCTCTCAGACAGAGTTTTACGCAAGTTGATTGGCTTGTTGGTATAAACGCATGCGGGGTGGAAATCTCTTTGTTTTGGTTTGGAGAAAGAAAAGAGCTCAAAAGGAAACAAAGTTCAGGATATATTTCTTCTAAGTAATCTTGCAATGTCCGACTTACTAATGGGCATCTATATGATAATAATCGCATCTGCTGACATATATTTTGGGGAATACTTTCCGATGCATTCTGAAAGCTGGAGATCTGGCATTACTTGCAGAATTGCTGGGTCACTATCAATTATATCTAGCGAAGCTTCTGTGTTCTTTGTAACATTGATCAGTATTGATAGATTTATTAACATCAGGTTTCCATACTCAACTAGAAAAATGGGTAAAAGGTCAGCTTCAATTATTGCTGTACATTCATGGATTGCTTCATCGGCGTTAGGTATTTTACCATCCATATTATCAGGTGAAAATTTTCAAAATTTTACGATAACTCACATGTATGCATTGGACTGCCACTGGCATTGGCTAAAGTGTACACTACTACTCAAAACAATCAGGAAATTTATATAGATGATAATCGTGCCTTATCGTATACGATTCAAAAGTTTTAGAAATGGTATGTATTTCTCATCAGCCATTTTCCTTGGTCTAAACTGTTTTTGTTATCTATTGATACTTGCCTGCTATATTGGGATAGCGAAAGCTGTTACAAAGTCCTCCGAACAGTCTGGGCGCACTCGTGAAATGAAAGAACAGATTCGGCTTACGGTAAGGGTAGCTGCCATAGTTGCCACGGATTTCTTTTGCTGGTTTCCAATTATTTTACTTGGGATATTAGTACAAATTAGGGTTCTTAGTTTGCCCCCAGCAGTATACGCATGGTCAGTAACGTTTATTTTGCCGATAAATTCTGCAATCAATCCTTACCTTTATACAATTTCAGATATTATCTCTAATCGACAGCAGCAACAGGCTAATAAAGCACTTCCGCATGGAACTTCGCTGCAGCAAATAAAATAGGCGAAACCAAAATTAAGACTTCTTTATCGTGTTGTGGACGGATAGTCACCAAAGTTGCTTATAAAGATCTTTGATGAGTGGGCCATACTAAGACAAATACCTAATTGAATTGGAAGCAAATCTGTGACACAGCGACAACTCCTATAGAAATTTGCTCTTTCAATTACCTGAATACAGAATACAAACCACAAATTTATGTGGATGCTTGACGAGGACCGCTTATGGATATTTCCTGGCCCATATACAACGTTGTTCTCGTTCATTATTCACACATAAAATTGAAATATAAGCCTTACATTGGAGCTGATTCTCCAACTCTTGACGGTTTTTGAATACGAAAATATTACTTAATAACATATAAAATTCGGAATTCCCATGTGTGCAAAACACCGTCTTTTGGGGTTTTCTATCAGTTAGGTTCTCTGCAAATCAGTCCATTTACCCTATTTTGTGTTTCAATCGCTGACATACGAATATACCCGTTCTTTAAAAGCTTACTTGTAATTAAACTCTGGTTTTACTATATCCTTAATAGTTTCTTTTTCGTAATAGAAAACCCACAATTAGATTCAATTTTGTTCACAAAATTCTGAGTTTACGAAGTAAACTTTCCAAGTTTGTTTCAAATCTTCGTAAATTATAACATGAAGAAAACATTTCAATGATCTTCGTGAAATGATCTCAAGCATGTCAAGAATATCTAATAGATTGAATGTATTTGACAATTTAGAGTACACAGTTGGTTCATGACAAAGTCTTTCATGTCCTATAGGCAAAGTCAATCAAAACTACCCTCTGTTCAGGGTTTTCAGACAATAAAACGCACGTGTGAGAATCAGTTCAAAATTACCCGCCAAACTCAAATTATATTGAATAACAATTATTGCCTTGCGATGACATTGCCTTGTGATGATCAGTCAAAATTAATCAATCGTAGAATTAACATAACAATTCAGCACCAGGCCTAGTACACAAAACCAATGCATTGACCACTTGCTTCCAATCGCTTTAGGTATTATCTTCGGGTCATATGCGATCTTTAGGGATAAGTGGTCAAAGTTTCAAAGTTCATCTATGAGGTCATTTGAGATCATTATTAAAAATCAATTCACCGATATTCTCCAAATGATTCTTGAGGGTGAGCCATGTACATTCAGGGGTTAAAGGTCATCTAGGTGCCATTCTACGTTTAGTAACTTTGTAATTGAAGTCCCGTGATAGGTCTGATTTTTGATGGATTCACCAACACCATAGCAAAGTTTGAGTGCCTTAATCCATTTATCTAGAAGGAGATCAATTGTATTATTAACATTAATATTTAAGTCTGAAAACTTGAAAATTTTATTCTTTTATCAATTTATGATACATATCTTTTCGCTTCTTTTGTCAATTTATGGCACAATTATAAAGAATTACAATTTGTTTGTCGAGAAATCATCACTAGTCACCGGAAATTTGACGGTAGTAAGGTGTTAGGAATCAGGATATTCACTAATGTAGATAATTCAAATTCAGCGGGAATTTTAAATATGAATGTTTAAGTTCTAAAAAACAATTCGATTTGTACTTTCATCAATTTATTGCTACATAAAGCACCATCAAATGATTGAGTTGCCAAATTGTATTTCTGTTGAGTATAGTTAGTAGTCTCAGTTATAAATTAATGTACCAATTATCAATAGACAAATTATCAATCCGCAAAAATTTATGGTTTTCCAAGTTGATGTTCAAATGAATATTTATTCTTATATATTTACTCACCTCAAAAGTGTTTCTCAGCATTGTGGGACTCTGGTGTAATGGGTTATCAACACTTGCCATGGTACGCCAGTGGACCAGGGTTCGATTCCCGGTGAGTGCTCTTTTGAGGCTGTCTTTCTACTCTGATCTTTCTTTATTTTCTAATTGACTTGGTCTTCTTTATAGGCCTTACGGCCATTTAAAATACTTAAAATGCGGTTAGGTCGTACCCTTTAGCACCTATGATTATATTTAACTTACCCCATAGCGCCACCCTGTCTATCCCCCCCTCTCTCCTCTCTCTTCTCTCGCTCGCTCTATATAGCGATATATATATAGATTTGATATAGATATATATATATATATAATATCGATATATATATATATTACCTTCAAATTCGTTTACTGAGGAATCTGACAATTCGATATTGTATTTTTTTTTGTTTTTGAAACGTTTTGCATTGTTGTTGATGAAAAGGAAAGGCGGTATACCGCGGTAATACGTGGACGCCAGTAATACTTTGTATTATGAAAAAACACTAATAAATATTAAAATCATTTAAAGGGATACTGCAAATTATGCATTTAATTTGTAATAACTGAGGTTTTGCATAATTCTATTGTCTTACATGTGTTTAACCCCGAAAGAAACGAATAAGCTTAGGTTAGGTGTAAATCAGGTAATTGTCGTATACAAAACCACCCCAGAGTGGTTGTATTCCAGTGACTTAGGTTGCTGAACTGAAATGTACGAAAATACACATCATAATTGTGTAAATTTCCCTGTAAAGATGATGTTATCATTGCCTAAAGGTCCTCGATTTACTAGTGATTTGTAAATTTAACTATTAAAATGAACATCGTTTGCCTGAAAATAAAGAGCAAAGGCTGAAAACGACCAACTGACTTCAACTGATTTCAGGGTATTTAAAGGAATTTTATATTTTGCTGAACATGTGCCTGTGACCTTTAAAATATCGAGAACTAACTTACCAGTTTAAATATACTTTTTTCGGTGATATACATCGCAATTTTACCAACTGACACTTAATGGACATTACAATACAATCATTATGGTGTTCTATGTTCCCCCGCGGTTTACAAGTTTTAAAAGGGTCCACCACCCGATCCTCAGCCGAAACCCCATCACTCACACAATCAAACCTGAGATTTTGGTATCAAGTGAAAGCTTGTATTTTCTCATTTCATCTGCACAATATTTTGGCTAAACTCTTTTCCACTCACCTGCTATAGAAAAAAAATGCTATGAGCATAAGTATGGTTTGTTAACGGTTACCGGAAATCATCTGTGCAGTAATCTATAGGCTATTGTAGTACACCAAATTACATCTCACCTTAAAATTGTATATCGGAATTTTGGAATAGAGGTATGTTGGTGAAGGCTTTTCCTATGAAACAAAGAAAATCATACGATGTGGTCGGGTGGAGCTCTTAAAAGTCCGACTTTTGGGCCAAAAAAAGTTTCTTTCCAGTAGGTAGTCCAAAAACTTAAATGGGAAATGCGCGTTTTTATTTTATTTTTTAAAAGGAATTCCCAAGAAATGGCTCAAATTGGCCAAATGGCAAGTCATAATAGTTGCAAATCATATTTGACTGTCAAATTATTAGTTAAAAACAAAAATATCGATTTGGGATCACTTTGGGATTTCTAATTTTCTACCTCAGAGGTATTTTTGTCTAAAAAAAACCCATATTTTCTCTGCAAATCAAATAAAAAAAACCAAAATGCTGTGAAATGGCTCCAAATCCAAATGCGCAGGACGTTACTGCAAACACAAAACCGTTATTGTTGTGGCCTTATAGGTATGTTTACTGATTGTGGTTTTAAAACAGAAAGAGAAACCATCCCCCTACCACTCACAGTTGTTACTCATTATGTAACAAATTAAATGAAACGTCTTGTAGTGATGGAGTCGCACTTTTAAAATGCACTTTTTGTGAAAATTTGTATATTTTTTTTAGAAATCGCAAATTTAAATTGAATTATGCGAAACTCACGTACCGCGCGTTTTAATTGTCATCAGCATGTGACTAATTGACTACGGATAGTGGAAAAGCGAAATGCAATCAGTTTGTTAAAGTTTAAGAGAGGGGGCGGAGGAGCAGGAAGGCTTATGATTTCGGACGAAACGAAACAGGTACTCAGTTCACCCATGGATTAACCACGCTTTATTACGTTATCATACATATACTATGACCGAATAAAGCGTGTAATCCAATGAGTGCACTGAGTATGTTCGTTCGTTTTCGTCGAATATGATAAAGCGAGCAGGAAGCACTACAATGGTTTTCAACAGATTCGGCGTGTTTAATATCGTTGAACACCCAGGGACCACCTGGCTTGGAATTTGGGCTCCTTGAATACAACGCTTATAGTAGATTCAAAATTAAGTGAGAGGGAGAGTTCTTGCATATTTCCATGGGGTGATATTGATATGTGAGGGTTTTTAAGCCCTGGCCCTGGGGGAAAGGCTTTGTTGACAATACAAACATAGTGTGGCCATGTATAAGTTACTGCCAGAATCAAGCTGACTGGAAAATGATGAATTAAGTTCTACAATGGAATGTAATGATTAAAAAGACTTGCTGCCATGGTTGCTGGGATGTCAAGTAACTCATAAAAAAACACTTTCAGCTAATCTATTGGATGGCCAAAAATTACAAAAAAACGAGACGTAGTGGACGTTACGTGTGTATTGATGTAAGAATGCATTATTTCTCCTATCTGGATAGGGAATGCTATTGTAGAGTCAAAGGGAATGCTTTTTGCTAGAGTAGAGTCAACGGAAGATGTTTCATAACAACGTTTAAATGAAACAAATTGCAGATGTTTGCACCTGAACTTCAATGAATTATGAATTTGGGGAGTCACCATTTATTTACTAACTATATTATGTACATTGATAAACTTTTTACCCTGGGCTTAAACTAATCTCTTACCTTCTTTCGGCCAATGAACGACCTTTTGAAATCTACTATAATAAAAGATGGACAGTAACACGAACCCGAACAGAATCTTTTTCTTGAAGTCAACGTTAGTCCTCACTATAAACGATTTTAGTTTACCGAAATGAATTATGGATAATTGAGCGAACTGAATGCAATTAAAAGATTTGTTCTAGATAGTATAGGTTTCTTTAGCGTGCCGTGGAGTCTACCCCGTGTCGTAATCACTGATTGAGGTGTTGAGTATAGAAACACAGCTAAATTGCAACAACGGCAATGGCACGTTGATTATATTTAAGATATAAAAACCCTAAACGAGGTTCTCAACCAATGCAAGCCGGAAAGAGCCAGTACCATTTACGGAATACAGTGTTATTCAACATTTACAGCGTTATCGTCACAAGAACGCTACAGGATTGTTAGTTGGGTTATCAGCCCATTCACCTCGATGTCTTGCTTTTATACCGTGTGCACTGTTGAAGTAATTCGCATCAATTACTATTTTACTTGTATCAAAAAGAGCACCATTTACGGAGTCGCTATTTTATCAGGCAATTTCAGACCTC
Source organism: Ophioderma brevispina (assembly GCA_023653785.1). Taxonomy (NCBI): domain Eukaryota; kingdom Metazoa; phylum Echinodermata; class Ophiuroidea; order Amphilepidida; family Ophiodermatidae; genus Ophioderma; species Ophioderma brevispina. Next base: position 21,804 of record JAMKCH010017303.1, read on the forward strand.
GAAACAGTTATGCTTTAAGGAAACAATACATGAAGATTGCGCCTCCTAACATGGCTGTTCGTGATATTCAGTTTCATCCTGAAACATTTGTAATATCTTTTCGTACTATCATAGTTTACTATGACATATTGTTTGGCAGAAACAGCCAGAAGAACAGAGAAAAACGTTGCCAGCGAAATTCAATTGTTGTTAGAACACCTTGTGGCTTGTTGAAGGAAAATGAACGGACGCTGTATTATTAATGATAAAAAATGTCAGTGAGTGGACCGATAGTCCTTCAGGTATAGTCCACATCGCACGTGCAGCCTCCAAGTCAGTAGCTCAAGAGAATTATCATATTCTCTTACAAGTCCCGAATGACAATAATTTCCGCAAAAACGCTATACTTTACATCGACGAGCAGGGGCGCAGCAGAAGTACCAAATAAGTATGTAGTTGTACAGGATTGATGATTGTAACATGCAATGCTCTTTTTCGTACAAACACAGATCTTCGAAAAAATTGCAAGGCGTTGCCAGTGTTTGGATACTTCAGACACCAGAATCAGGGGCAGTACCCCAATTTCCAGATCACCGTTAACAATTTGAATCTACGTGAGTCAACCATCATCAATCAGATTTGCGAGAAAAATTAAAGGTACACTGAGACTATCACATGTGCTCCGCAATTTAACCACCGATGTCAGAAAAATGTAGGTGGCTCGATTGGAGCCAAACTGTACTGCCACTAGCTTGGTTACAGGGAGGTGCTTTATGATTGTCTGTATCACGACATCGCGTACCACAAAATGCTGAAGTCATGGTAATTTATCCTATCGCTTGTTGTCATATTAGAATTCTTAATAATAACAATTTATAACAAGAATTGGTGTTAATGCACTTGTAAGAATGGATCATTTAAAAGAGCTACATCTGCAAGGCAAATGCTGATAACGTTGCCTACTGGTGTATTTCAAGGTTAAAGTAGGTTGGCAGTCCTTAATATCCGTGAAAATCAGTTAAAATCATTGCCAGGGAATTTATTTTGGGGTTGGAAACTTAAATGAACTGCACTGAAGTGGTAAACGAATTGGTAACATTAAATTCTAGCTTGTTTAAAGGTTTGGGTAGGCTTAACCCGTCTGAAGCTTCAGGGAAATAATTTGAGATTCATTGCCAAATAAATATTTGGGGGTTTGGGAATATTAATGGGTTATTGTTGAAAGGCAACCAATTTCGAGTTTGGATGAAAATTTTCCGACCTTGAAGAGCTTATTTAGTAGACTTGAGCGTAATTAAATTAAGACCATGTCAAACCCTGGATTCTGCGTATCTATTTTGGTTTGTAATTTGCAAATATTTGTTATTGTAGTGTAAAAAGTATACATTTCTGAAAGAAAATGGAATGATGAACCCGAATGGTGGCATCAGATTATGTAAAACTTTCCGTATTTGAGGAAAAATACTAAAAAATGATTTTGCATAACAAAACAATTGAATTTTCATATTTCTTATGTTATTTTTAGAGAAACAGACAAAATTTGTCTAGGGACGTTTTTTCATTTTCTTAAAATAGAGCTTTACTTTTCGAAATATAAGGGAAAAAAGTCGAAAAGGGTGGACTTTTACCTTTCTTTTCCAAATTTTGAGTACTATGGAGAATATCTTTTAGTTAGAAAGCGGTAAAAACATGAAAAAAACTTGAGAAAAAACGTCCCTAGAGAAGACCGGCTGCTATCGTAGGAAAGTTAAACCTTACCTTTTTAATTCGGGTATTTTTGGAGTTATCTTGTATGAAAAAATTGGCCAAATTTTGCAAATATAACTTGAGGAAAAAGAAAATCCGCTTGTTTTCAGTTAAAAAAGGGACTTTACGCCATTTCAAGCTGTCTATTCTCAAATAACTTTATCTTTGAACTTCAAAATTGAATATGGTTGTGCAAGTGATAGAAATACATCTTTATG
>JAMKCH010017304.1:0-38731 GCA_023653785.1 Ophioderma brevispina
GTCAATTAATATATAGTCCTATTTTTAAAACTCAATGGGCCAAAATGTAATTAAAGAATTTTTCATTGATTTTTTTACTAGTTCATAAGCAGGTATTTTCTCTTATAGTATTAGTCTTGTATTGAACCACAACCTTACTAACCGAAAAACGTGTATTGATGTAGTTCTATAGCAGCAAAACACGTTTTGGCTTGCCTGCTTCGGTTTCATATTTAATTGTATCCGCAAAAGCAAAATCAAGACAAGAATTTTACCATCTTAATGACATATCATGTAACCTACATCTGTTGTGACTTTTTTTATTTGCAATTGTCTCTGTGCACATTTGTATGCTGAAGTCCCCCCCCCCCTAATTCAGTGTATCTGCATAACTAAATTAACCGCTGCAGAAAAATCTTACTTTGAACTTCATTTTGTATATCTTTCGCACCTTGACATACTACATGACGTGGATCGCATACGGAAATCTTAGTCATGCTTTCTTTATATGGTATACGAATTTCTGTTTGTAACCGACAGAAACGGGGGGGAATCTCCTGGCAGAGTCCGCTATGTTCTTTAAGCAATCGAGCGCATTATAACCATAAAGGCTGGCAAGTATAGTCCACATTCATGTGATCCAGAGATCCAGTTTATTAGACATCTTGGGCGGGGGGGGGGGGGGATTCGAGGGGAGCATCTGATTTGTCTTAAAAGGGCGTGTACACGTATCATATTGATAGTTCGGTTCTAGGCGGATTTTCTCATTAATGTATCACTTATATACACGCAGCGAGTACACACCAACACACACACCCAAACACACATACGCATACATAACGCACACACACACACTTTACGCCCATACCCACACACACCACACACACACACACACCACACACACACACACCCCACACACACACACACACATGCACACGACTTTAATTAGACTGACTTACAGTCAGCAATTACAACATCACCGTGTAACAAAATTTCTATGCATTTAATAACCAACATTAAAATACAAAAGGTGATGTTTCTCAATGACGACATGCATGTCTAAACATTATGTCAGGGTCAGGATTACTACTACATAGACAAAACGCCCCATCCAAATGAGAAAGAACATGCAACACATATTTTATGCAGCATGGCATAAGTATTTTCTTTCAATATAGGCAAGTAAAAAGTTACATGGGTCATTAAAAAATGTCGGCGTAATGCGGTGACAGACGTATATAGCGGCACATCGTAGTGCTAAAAATAGCAAGTCAACTAAGATTTTCATTTATAGCCTCAGGCCGGAATCAAGACAAAAAATAAAGCCGGGAAATGTCCTTCACATCATTCCCCCCCGCGGAGCTGAGCGGTTTCAAGGAACGGAGGTACTTATTTTAAGGCGCGAGCAGTGGTTTAGCTAAATCAGATAATCTAAAAACCATTACTAGAGCTGAGTTTGCCTGTCTGTACAAAGTCCTACATCTTTACACGTTAGAACAAAAACAACATACTAACGACAAAATCGGATATTAGTAATTATGTCTGTACGGACCGCGTACTGGAACAGGCATAACACAATTGAATGGAGTTTCATATCTTTGAACACTACTCTATTCTTCCTTTCTGACAATTGAAGTTGGAAAAATAGGTACATTCTCGACATGTCTTCACTTTTAAGCTATCTGAGCAAATGTTAAATCTTTTGACTCTTAAGGGTGGATAACTGATAGTATCTTTAAGGTCTCGTATACGACTACTAAAGTCATAATCATCTGAAAAATAATAAAGCAAGGCACTAGTCGTGATAAGTTGTCCGGCCCAATTAAAAATGCTCGCAGACGTTTTGTCGCACAATTACTCGTTCTATTTAACTCCAGGGTGATAACACAAAAGCAGTTGATTTACAGAAGGATCATAAGAACGGGACATTATGATTAATGAGACATCCAACTACACGGGCAATCACGCGTCACGATCTTTCCTGCAAGGAAGCACGTGTTCACGAAAGTCATCTTTAAACGCCTTGTTTTGGGCCGAGAATAATAACATTAATACTTGAAGAAAAAAAAAACACAAGCGGAGCTTCAAGAAGGTTGGCTGCACTATTGTATTATTTCATTCTCGATACTAATTGATACTAAACCGCTACGTAAACGTAAAGGAAGGGGGAATTCTTCTGGTGCAGTTGTTGATGTCCAAAGTGCTTTTGATCTGTCTCCAGAATTATGCTCACAGTGCTTTACTTTAAACCTTTTAGATATTTTTAAAAGTTGGGCACTGGCATAATAATGTAGCTGCTTGTATCAATTGTATCACAAAGTTTGGTACGCACGAACTTTTTCTGTAATATAGGTCGTAGACAGGCTGTAATTCTCTCAGTACTTTTATTCATCTTATTTTGAATGATCTAGAGAATGAGTTAGCAGAACTGTCGTTCAATTTCAATTGTAACAATAATAAAACATCGCTGTTGCAAAACTGCGATCAATGAAAACTTACACGGACTTCCGTTTGGTTTTTCCCGCCCATTGTCAAACGCTTGGGCCGATTTGGTTGCTCAATAACTCTGTAAGCAAGAGCCCAAAAATCAGTTATAGTTGAAAAGGCAAAATGGATATTGTTCTTTGCTTCTTACGAGGTAACTATACGAATGAATGGTCGCATGTCACAACGGTCTAGCCAAAATAGAGAGGCCGTAGGCATGGAGATATTTTCTTCATACTTCCTTCTGTTTTTTACGAGGTATATTCGCTATTTTAAATATTATTTTTCTAGATGTTGATTCTTTCCAATACAAAAATCACTCAAGTCAACGGGATGAGTATTGTGAGATTTCACTAGATACTTCCCGTCGGTATTCCAAAAAATAGTCACGACCGCGATTAGCATATAACTTTCATGCATTAAATTCCTGTTTAGTAAAGTTATTTATTACCGTTACTGTGACAATTTGGATCAAACTGTATTAACTCCGTGAGATACACAAGTGAAGCTTGCCAGAAACTAAAAAACCAAGTAATTGATGCAAATGTCAAAATGAACTATGCGTTGCATTGTTGTATGTTTGTTTATTATTTGTTTGGTAAACAAAACACACACACACAAATCTGCTTAAAATAAAACACTCTATCGGTTTAGAATAGTTTATTTTTTTTTTATGTTTGCATTCTATTGTTTGTAATATCCTACTTAATTCATGATGAGCTTGCAATGTGACCCTCTTTTTGCTAATAATACCGTACACAGAGAAAACGTTGTTTAAACGTTTAAACAGTTGTTCAGTTCAGCGTTAACAATGTTTAAAACAAACTGTTTGAAACTTTTAAACAACTGTTTAAAATTTTAAACAACGCGTTTTACAGTGTATATTCATTTAACATGATTGTATCATGCATTTGATCCCAGTGAGTGATATATGTGTTTCCTACATGATACGTGACCCTCATACCTACTGTAACTTAATCTTTTGGGGTGGAACATGAAATTGGTTTTATGGTTTATATTACCTCTACTTATAGTAAAATATTGTTTTATCGGTTCTTAGAAAAAAAGTTTATCGACAGTAGATGGAAAATGCTAAACACAACAAATTGGGCAGTAGGGGGAAACAAGGTCAAGCCCCATTGAATGCAATGGACGTTGACCTTCTGCACCCCCTACTTCTTAAGCAAGCATTTGAGACACTCAAAACTATTCCTTATTTTGATCCTATGAGATCCACCAATAATTTGCACCATTTTTTATCCAAATTGGAGCAACTTGAAGATTTGACCACTGTACAACTGAAATTGACCCTTATTATTGATTTTTGCTGTTTTTAGCCTATAACTCTTAAGCTTTATGTTGTAGATAGTACAAACTATACCTTTCCTGAATCCTTGTGGTTAGACAAATAACATGGTATACTTTTCAACATGATTAGATCAATTTAAGAATTTGACCCCTGTACAAACTTTGTCTTGGCCCCCTCTCCTTAAGGCACCATTTGCTGCACTTAAGAATCGCGTTTCAGGGGTTCCTGTCAGTCTGTCTACATATTTAATCACTCAAACCTTTTGTACTTGAGATGTGTTACAAATGTCTGCTAGCTCCTGGGCTAAACCCTTTTGGTATCGAATATGTAAAAGCTTCATACCAGATTCAATTGTCGTACAATCTGAGACATGTAATCGATTCCTTTGTTTGGAGACAATCAACGAAGGGATAAAGTGTCATGAAAATCGAGGCCGGGTGAACCTCTTAATCTGAGGAGGATTAGGCCACGTTTGGTTTGGTTTGGTTAGGTTTGAATGGCGCTTTCAGCTGCTAGGGCTATGTGCGCCAAAAACATTACGTTAGTTGTCGGCTTGGTACTGGTACTCTTTGCAGACTTTCATGTGGAATTCTCTACATTCAGGACGCTGGCATAAGGCTGTTGAAAAACACCGCATGCATAACTTGAGCTGCTCGGGATTGGTTACACTGGAGCAAAAGCAGATCTTCAACGGTGTTTGCACGTAAGAAGCAAACAAGTCCCCGTCATCATCCCTGTCACTGACCATATTCGTTGATTCACTGTGATCGGATTCCGAGTCACAAGAATAGCCATAAATCAACCTTGTTTCAGTATCGGTCTCTTCGAGAGCGGAGGAGTGGTCCATATCCACATCCTTTTCCACCACCTCTGGTAACGCATCCAGATTTAACGCCTGAGCTGGCACATTGTCCTGGTCACTCCTAGGGCTTGTGTGAACAGCTGGATTAGGCTTGGGTTTTTTTTTTTTTTTTTTTTTATCGAATATGTAAAAGCTTCATACCAGATTCAATTGTCGTACAATCTGAGACATGTAATCGATTCCTTTGTTTGGAGACAATCAACGAAGGGATAAAGTGTCATGAAAATCGAGGCCGGGTGAACCTCTTAATCTGAGGAGGATTAGGCCACGTAAATATCGTAGTTGGTTATGAGTGACCAAAACTTTTAGTACTTAGATATATCATTGGACAAAGACGTCAAACATTATTTCTGGAACAAGACGAATAAATGAAAACAGCGTAAACGAGGCTCTTCTTAAAACGTATTAGATTTTTAAATATTCCTTAGTGACGAAAAATAGTGAATGAAGGAAAATGCATGCAAGCAGTTGTTGATATAGAAAAATCACACTGGAAAAACAACAACATATATAGTATTGAAGTTCCTGATGTGGTTGTAAAAATGGTGGCGGATTCTGATAGTGGAGATTCTCCCTCTTCCAGCAATAATGACAAATACATTTTAGCGATTATTAATTACTTATTCCTATCATTTTCTTTTCTTATGGTGAATGCTTCAGTTTGTTTAAGTTTGATGTTTGGAATTTATTCAGTGCATTTGCCTTGCATTATTTTTCCTCCTTCCTTTTCCTCGCTGAGAAAAGGGACATTTTTTAATTATGGCCTAAATCTGATCCGACATCGTCACATTAGAATTTCTATTGAATTAGTGGGTAAAGCATACACCCTCTCAGAACGAATGGAATCGTCGACACGCCCCAAAAACTTTTAATGAACTGACAGGAATAAAAAATCCTACTATAATTGAGGTCAATTAAAAAAAACTTTACATACGCACACATACACTCGCACAACCGATTGCTAAGTGCTCCTGCCAGCTATGCGGGCTGCTATGCTGGTATCCCACAAAAAATAGCATTCTGTAATGTCACAGGATTCAGAAATTCTAAGTATTGTATTGTGTATTGCTGCCCACGCGTAAATGTAAAGAACACAAACAGGCATCCAAATCTGGTAGACGTTTCATATAAAAGTCCCATGTATGCAAATGAGGTATACCATTCATTCCGTCAAGCGCTACTGCACAACGTCATACAGCGCATGACGGAATCAATTGTAATACCTCATTTGCATCCATGGGACTTATATGAAACGTCTACCCAAAATGGTCGGTTGCATCTGCATGACCGCCATTATAACTGTTGGGATAAAATATCAGTGTTCCTGCTTTACCGTGCTTTAAGGATATCGCTATCAAAACGCAAGATTTGTAGGGTGAATGAATGGCTATAATTGGGACAAAAAAATGCTTTGGAATCATTTACAAAACCACGATTGCGTTTTTTTTAAAAATAATGGACTTTGGATCCCCGAATAGCATAGCAAAAAATTATAGGCCCATCCTGAAATGGAAAAGTTCATCTTATCGTTTCACTTTAATTTCTATGGAACCCTCCCTATTGAAAAAAACAAAACTCACCGAAACAAAGGTTCACTGCTTCAGTGGCTTAAATTAAAGCTTGCCTTCAGGTTTTAAAGGAATAATTTGAATATGTTCAAAATGGCTGCCAGTCATACAGTAGTCTTTTGAATGGGCTTGTTTGTTATTTACAAGTGAAAGAAACTAAATAAGAAAGATGATCACGTTAGAAATAACGCATTTATAACAATGAGCATTGGCGCAACCAAGACTACTACAATATACTTTATGCTCTTATAGTTATATTTTGCATAACATAGAAGTGGTTGGGTACCATTGTATAATACATAGAAAAAAATAGTTAAATAATGCTAAAAAGTCCATGACAAAACACCTGTTACTTCACAGATTATTGCTAATAATTAAAATAATGTTGTGGTTTTGTTTCGGTTGTTAATAACAAAATGGTAAACGACGAATATTTAGATTACGTCATCATTATGTCATCATATCACAATCGTATAAACAATGTTGGAAATTCCAAAAAACATGCACCACGCATGTCAGAAATGCAAAACAAAAGGACCGTGGTAAATTTCACAATCACTAGTCAAAGCTGAAGGCCACATTTTGTTTTTTACAATGTTTTAACTGTTTAAAGGTTTACATCAGCATTATTGTGATACTTATTGTTGTACTTATAAATTATGAGCAAACACACATTTACATCAAGAAATCTGCATTAAAAATGATAAAAAGTATACCATGTAACTTCACAAAACTAGATGTGCCTAAATGAGTTTTAGTTCCAGAGTATTTTATACGTTTTGTAAAACTCTTTTTGTCTTAAATGCATGGACAATAATGCTCCTGCTTATTTATTAATCTGCTGTCGCACATATGATCCACAAGAACTGCTCAGACATTTACCCCCGCTTAATTGTAACAGACAAACAAGGTCGTAGGGCAAAAGTCTTTCAGCCGTCGTTGGTCCACAGTCTTGGAACAATCTCCCTCGTATTAAAAAGGCCTTTGAGTTCGAATGGTTTGAGGTGGGTGGTTTGAGGAAGAGGTGGGGCCGACCAAAGAGGACATGGCGGAAGCACAAAGTGAGGAGGAGAGTCGGAAGGTTGGGTTGAGGATGGGGGATGCATTGAATCGGGTGAAGTGGAAGGAGGGAGAAAGGGCGATTGCTGCGAATGTGAGGTGAATCCGGCAACCCCCAGTTGCGTGGACAAAATCGGATTTAAAACTTTGGTTTTACTACTACTACTACTACTACTACTACTACTACTACTACTACTACTACTACTACTACAATTACTCTTAAAAATAGTATACAATAGTGATAAACTTCAGATAAATACAATATCGTTAAATGTAGAAGACTTGTTTAACGCTACGTATATCTTTAAAACAGCTGAGGTTTTTATATCGGCAGACACTATGTGAAAGACTGTGGGTAGACACCCCAACCTTTTTGATATTTAAAATCCAATTTTCTAAATATTAGTAATTGTAACAAAATTAGCAAAGGCGATGCATGTGATTGGGTCCCTGTACCATTTCTGGTATGAGGAAATCTTCCAGTAATAAATTAAACATTTTTGGTCAAACGAGGTGAACATAATAGTTACTGCTGCATGAAAGAAGTACCGTATGCATATTATGGTGTAATGATAATGATGAAAACGTTTACAGTCATATATTATTGTCATAGACAAAGTGCCTCAACCAATGACCTTTGAATGCAAATCATGGTTAATGGGGGAAAACTTAAGCCTTAAGTTATATGAGAAATACAAACAAAATGTAAAGCTTCCAAAATTTATCAAAAAATTATTGTAAGAACGCCAGATTTGTAGTAAAATACCGAAAAAATGACATTGTCAGTGTGATAGAAAATACGACCTTGAATTTATTAACTATTGATCATATTGTTATTCCAAGGCCTCACGATATTTTTTCCTGTACCCAGATTGGCCGGGTCAATAAAGCTATAGAAAGACAGTCAGAACATCGACTCTAACAACAGAAATTACTTGATACGCTTGGGTTTTAATTTCTTTTACAATAAACGGTGGAACAGTCATTTGATTCACAGAATTTTATAACGTTTACACATTTTCGAAATAAATGGTAAAATCGTGTATATACCTACGTGTTTTCCCTTTGTCTTTTTCACCAATCCGACTTCTTGTGTGAATGATGCATGGGTGTTTTGTGTCGATTACCTCGCCTCGATGGCGTTTATGGTAGATTTTTGCTACTCGTCCAAAAAATAAATCCACCATGTATTGTGTCCAAGCCCGTGTCCAAGACCAAATTTAACCCGGGCAGCTAGCACACATTGTAACACAGCCTCAAGTTACAAAAGGTTTCAGTGATTACATATGGTTGAAATGACTCTACAGTACCCCTAAAACATGACTCTTAAGTGCTGCAAATGGTCCTTAAGGAGAGGGGCGAAAACAAAAGTCTTGATACAGGGGTCAAATTTTTTTAAAAATTGATGCCCATCATGTTGAAAAGCATGCCATGTTATGTGTCTAAAACCATAAAGGAGTCAGAAAATTACAGTGTTAATCTGCTGATTTTGAAATAAGTTCAAATTAAAAAAAAAAAAAAAAAAAAAAAAAAACATCAATAATAAGGGTCAATATCAGTAGTACAAGTGTCAAAGTCTTGCTCCGAATTTTAAAAAAAATTGGTGGCAATTTTGGTGGAGGTTCATAGGTCGTAAAATAGGAATAGTTTTAACTGTCCTAAATTCTTAGTTTTCCCGATGCTACGGGGGGCCCCGCCCCACAGAAGGCCAACGTCCCATTGCATTCAATGGGGCGTGATCTTGTTACCCTCACCCCTACTTTCTTACGCAGCATTTTGAGACATACTCAAACCTATCCTTATTTAATCTTGAGCTCTAACAATAGATTTTCACCTTGTTATCCAAATTGGACCAATTTTAAAATTTGACCCCTGGGTACACTGAAAATTGACCTTTTTTATTGATTTTTGCTTTTTTTAGCCTCGAACTCTGAAACTTTAGGCTACACATATTACAAACTATACCTTTTCTTAATCCTTGTGGTTTGACACATAATATGGTATACTTTTCAACATGATTGGATCAATTTAAAAATTTGACCCCTGTACAATCTTTGTCTTGCCCCCCCCCCCCTCTCTTAAGGCACCACTTGCGGCACTTAAGAATTGCATTTCAGGGGTTCCTGTCAGGCTGTCTACATATTTAATCACTCAAACCTTTTGTACTTGAGATGTGTTACAAATGTGTACTAGCTCCAGGGCTAAATCGCCATCTTATCAAAATGAGTTAATGTCGATGGGCTGCTCTGTGGCAATTACCTTATTTCTTATCATTAACCTACAAGAAATGATGCTTGAATTATAGAGCAGCTATTTTGTACCTCTTGCAGTTATAATTTCAGAACGTTGATATTCACATGTGGACGAGAGTCAATCCCGATGCCGATTAATACCTCATATCAATATAGTGATTGTCTACATCAATGAATGTCTACATCAATGAATCCAAACACTATGGTGACGGTATGTGAATAATAACGTAAAGACCAAAATAACCGATCTTAGTCTGATACGATCCAATATGAGAGCCATTGTGTAATTTTCTTAGCTCTCTCGTAACCGTAATATCTGTTTTTCTAAGCTATCTCGTAACCGTAATGTTTGATGTGAACATAGAAAAACGTATTGGAAAAAGCATCTTCATTATGTTCAACATTGATAACGCCCTTCCTCTTCTCTCCGGGCTAATGAAACGGCTTAGTCACATGATCAGAATTTCAATAAGGGAAAAACGTACTTTAAATATTCTAAAGAGAACCATAAACCAAAATATCGCATTAAGTGTAAACACCGCGAGTATAGAGCTAGCTTATGGCTGAAGAGCTGCGTCTTGTGATCTCTTCAACGACAAATATAGGCACTTAGATGGCCCCTGGCTTCTGAGTGGGTGGAGCAGATGCGTAAGGTGGTGGGTTGTGCATAGGCTGGTATGCGAAGCCTCCAGCTCCTGATGGCAGGGACTGCTGTTGGGCAGAGTGAGATGGTGGTCTGAGGCTGGTAACCAATACAAAACAGCAAATACACATGTAATAAAATTAACCTTGGCGATTTTGATACATTGCACGCTGTAGTAAAATTAATACTGACATATTCTCATTTCGTGTTTAATCTCATTTTCTTGTTAATATTTTTGATCTCATGAGCAAAGGAAGAAAGAAAATGATCATGGAAAGTAAGAGACGGCGGGAGAGGGAGTGGTGGGGGATTGTGGGGTGTGTGCGGTGTTGTTGTGAGTATTTGTAATTTATATGAAAGAGAGATTGCATACTGATAGCCACATTAACTTCTCCGCTATTTTGCCCGCATTAATTAGTTTTTAGTGATAAAATTTTCATTTAAACAAAGAAAATAAAGAAGTAAAGAAATGCCAATGGGGTCAAAGGTACACATGAGTGTCAGGAGCGGTCACATTCTGTGTACACCCATTCTTAATGTACTTCTGCCTAATGCGGGCCGCTCACGTGGGTCCTACCCCAAGGCCAGCGTAATGCCTCAAATTGCGTGTTCTGAAACAGAGAGAGGCGCCGGAGTGTTGCCAAACCATTAGTACTCGATTCGCGTATGACGTACGTCAACCCTAGAGTTTTGGACCTGCTTCCAATAAGTCAGAGAGGGAAGATGGCAAGATGAAAGACGTTCAAATGCACGTGCCCACAACCGGAGTATCGTGGAGGACACTCTGGTCATATATCTCACTCACCTGCCACTAAATACAATGGCATTATGTATGGAATCGCAGTATAGTGTATTTCAGGCCTTAAACATGCTTACAATTAACATGATTAACAGAAGTCCCTGGCGCCTCATTGATTTTTCCACCTCCGCAAGAATGGTACCGGGGTCACATATCAGATGAATCGAGTATAAATTCCCACATCAGGATTTGACAATTCCGGGGACAATTACGGAAGGGTTGAAGGTTGTTTATGAGCACTGGGTAGTTATTGTAGTTGTTGGTTCCGTGACCCCGATATGTAATAAAAAATTCTGATTGATTCAGCCCCAAATTTATGGTCGAGCTATGAGTTGCAAAAATATGGGGCGAGACCCAGTCGAGCCCAATTTGTAAAAATCATGGTGATCCAATAAATATTGGGCGCCAATCATCCAATTTTATCATATCATGCGTAGGGATCCGATATTATCGCGTATCGCACACCTCAAAGCATAATAATGAATAATATTGGATGATCTGCGTAAGGGATACAAGAATTTATCGGTGAAGCTAGCGTTTTGAAATAAAGGCAATATTGTCAAAACTCATAGCGAGACCGATAAATTCTTGTAATCCTGCATAAAAATCATCCATATTATCATTACTATGTTTTTCCGAATCTGACTTAAACCCAAGCTACTGAGCAAGCTGACCTGGCTTAGGAAAAGACCCTTTAGACACAAGGACCTGTAAAATAAAACCGGTAGACACCGGGAACCACAAAGTAATGAAAGACACCAGGAATCTCCACAAATTAAAACAATAATACCAAATAAGACTCCAATTCATGACACCCCCTGCCAATAAATGACCTTCCTAAACTACTTCCACCAATCAGTAGCCTCCCCGAAAAAAAAAATCATGTCACCAGTCTCTGGACATGGTTTTATTGGCCATTAAGCTTACAACTAGGCGAGCAGATTAGGGTAGTACTACAACTAATGTTTGGTATTTTTGGTAAGTATGGGTGCGAAAACATCAACACCAAAACTACCCCAGATCTCTTTGGGGAACAATATTCTAATGGGTCTCAAAATGGCCGCCATTCTGTGTGCTTGGGTATAATCGTTTCAATACGCGTTCTTAACTAATCACGATTTGAACACCTTTTAACAATTTTTATCAATTTTGATAAGTAGGCCACTACGATTTATTAACATGGTGGTGCTTACAGTTCATACACTAGGGCGCTTTCTAAATGCCGCCAATGTGCGGTGAATGACCTACTGTCCAAATTTGATTGCTGCCAAATCACTATGAGCTTCTTTGTAAAGTAATTAATGATTGGGCCTTGGCGAAATGTCACATACTGCAATCAGATTTTGATATTTATGAAAGCACGGGTGCGAACACAATCAAATTACCTAGAATCCCTTTGGGGAACATGTAATTGGCTATGTCGTTTCAATACTGCTTTCATAATTACACGATTTTAACACCTTTCAAAAACAATTTTGATAAATTTTAATAAGTTGCAAACCAGCTATGGGGAAGTAACACATGATCATCTACAGCATGATAACACTAGAGGGCATTTGCCGCAATGTGCGTTGCATGACTACTACTGATTAAAATGGTCAAATCTGAGGTTGTTTTTTAAAGTATTGGATTGGGAGGTGGTGAAATGTCCCTACAAGCTAAAGATGATAGTGTTTGGGGACAGTATGGATCCAAACAATATCACAAACCAAAATTACCCCGCTTACTTTGAAGAGACATTCTAATGACCTCTTTCAACGTGACCACCATTCTGTGTGTCTGGGATATATGATTCCATTATGCCTTTTAGTACAAATTGAACATGTTTTGTTTGTAACTTTGGCTATTAATTTTGATTAGTTTGACTAGCCATGTAAGTCATATGTGATTAGGGGAACGATTCAATTATAGATTACCCAGAATTCATTTTGGGGAATCTAGGCTATAGCATTATAAAATGAACATCATTCGGCATCATTCGGGATAATTGTTTTCATTTCTGATTTTTAAATAATTTTGATTACTCGCGGCCTTTTCACATACTTTGACTTCTTGGTCCAAGTGCAGCTTCATATAATAAATGCTTTCCACGCAGCTCTGAAGAGGAAAATACTTGTAGACTTTGAGATCTCACTTGCCACATGTTGGAGCTTGTTACAAGCATTTCATGTTTGTCCCTTCTCTTGTGACAAGCGATGTGGCAAGGTATTTGAAATAGTCAGCCTCCTTGAGTTCAGTACCATCTTAAAGATAGGCTGATGATTGCTATCTTCATTAACAGTCGAATTCTCCGTCTTCTTAAGCAATAAGAGACCAACCCTAGCGGCAACAGCATCTTCCAAGCTATCAGCAATGTCTTTGTGCATCTTTTACTGGTCCACAGTGACCGTAAGGTCATGTTTCATAGTTCAATATTGGAGATGCATTTCTGTCTGACATCTCTACTTGCGTGACTTTGGTGAAGCGAGTCATTTACCATTGTCAATATCACGGGATTGTCCGAATATTACAACGGTCAGAAAGAGGTAGGCAGTTAAGGCTGTGAAACTACCATTTTGTCAGAATCTTTATAGTGGGACCATCCATACTGTATAGAAATTATTATTCTATTATACACAGAACGTTTTCTCTTCTAAACGTTCCTATTAAGTTCTTAAACGATCCTCCCGAGGGTTAGGAATATCGAGGTAGCGCAGATCTGGCCTTTACGGAGCCGTTCTAGTTGTGTCTGTATTTGGATCATGTGAGAGAGATTTCTATTGAGTAGACATTTGATTTGTAGATTTATTGGGCGATTGAAATCAATGAAATACCCATGTAGTTCTGGGTAGTTTGAGTTCACCTTTGGACGAGATGTGATTGATGACCTTGAAAGGCAGCTGACTTTATTCCCTTTCTAGGGCTCATTACAAAATGTCAACGCGATCATGTAAGTGTGGGGATTTCCATGTAAAGTGGGACTATTATAGTCGGTCCCGAAGTCCTGGAGATTCTCTGTTTCTTCAGCCAAGTTTGAAGTTCCTCAGGGTGAAAAAAAAAAAAAAAAAAAATCAGTCCTGAATTAACGGGCCCCCAAAAAAAAAAGTTTTTCCCCCCCCCCCCCCCGTTCAGCAACCTTATGGTGAAGAATGGAATCGGCCATGTTTTGTCCTATTCTGATTGACGGCTGCTGTACTGAAACAATGTCTTTTGGCGTAGTTCAGTGGTATCACCATAGGACAAGAGTTGCTTTTTTCTTGTTGGTTATCTCTGCAGCAGGCCCACGCTGCAGCATATTTGTTAATATAGTGTCGACTATCATTCTCTTCAGTCTTGACCATGATGCAAGTCCGTATTTCACTAAAGGCTTCAGCAAAAGCACCTTTGGTACCTATTTTGCTTTCTATCAAAGTGATCTAATCATTTGAAGCAACAACCTTCCTTCTTTTTTTGAGAAGCATGCCCAGAGCAATCTCTTAGTTGTTGTTAGAATTTCATATTCTTCACTGCAACTCCTGATGTTACTTGCAAGCTCTTCACAGAAAGTGTGAAACCGCAACTGCATATTCTTCACTGCTTGTACCATTTCCAGTCTATTCGTTTCACAGGATTCCTGTGGTAGCTAGAGCTCTGCTCTCACGTAGCTAATCTGACATTTCCAGACTAATGCCGTTCAAAAGAGTTGTTGCGCATGAGAGTTCTGAGATGGTCACCCACTTCTTACTATTCTATTGGTTTGTTGGTTTGTATATAGGTAAATAAGGCATCGATGTACCGAGTTTGGCATTGAAGCCGCCATTTTGAAAATAATTTACAATGTGCCCCATCATTGCTAAAGAATACAATTTGCTTGAATGAATGGCGAAACGGTCGGGTTCCGAAAACCTTGAATTGGGAGATTTGCTTACAATGTTTAATAAACACTCTCATTATGACGTCACTATGACGTCCGTATTGTTCCCAAAAACTTGATATGTGTGTATTTTATTTTGCAGAAAGGACATATGTAGCTACACACTGATACCAACAGATGATGTTGTATCCCTTAATGACGAAAAAATCAAGGGGAGGACCCGCCTTTGTCGTGAATGTAGTAGAAAAACCTTGGTTGGCGAGTGTTTAAAAAATAGTGAAGTTTTTGTAAATTGCGTTTAAAGAACGGGACTGAAACGATATACTATAAGACCAGAATGACGGCCACTTGGATCTTCCATTAAAATATGTTCCCGACAAGAGTTCAGGGTAATTTGGGTATAATGTTGTCCTCGATCCATACCTACAATTAAAAATACCAACATTAGCTTGTAGTATGTGACATTTCAGTCTGCCAAATAAATTAACTTTGCAAAAACAGTTCAAATTGTACCTTCTAATCAGTAAGTACTCATTCAACGCACATTTGTGGCTAGGTTGGCAAGCACCCTCTAGTGATATGCTACTGTAATTGACTGAAGTTGATTAAAATAGTAGTGCTACTTATCAAAATTGAAGATAAAATAGCAAATATTCAAATCGCGATTATGTAAGAACGTAGTATTGAAATAATATACCCAAACACATAGAATGGCAGCCATTTTGAATATGTTCCCCAACAGGATTCTAGGTAATTTTGCTTTATGATTTTGTCAGCATCCTACTTTCCCAAACTACCAACATTAGCTTGTATTTGATGATACTTCACCATGACCGACACCACCATCCAATCAATTACTTTACAAAAGAAGCTCAAATTAGACTATTGTAATCAGTAAGTAGTCGTTCAACGTCCATTAGCGGCCATTTTGGCAAGCGCCCTCTAGTGTTGCTACTGTAAGAGATCACATGTTAATTATATAGTAGTGCTACTTATCACAATTAATGAAAAAAATAGTTAAAAGGTATTCAAATCGCAATTTTTAAGAACGCAGTATTGAAACCATAATACCAAAACACGCAGAATGGCGGCCATTTTGAAAGTGCCATTAGAATATGTTCCCCAAAGGGATTCTGGGTAATTTTGGTTTGTGATGTTGTCAGCACCCATACTTTCCAAAAATACCAAAATTAGCTTGTAGCACGCGACCTGCCACCTCCGCTATTTTAGAACACTTTTTGGCCATAATCTGCTCACCTAAAAGGTATATGATGGAAGATTCTGAACACAATGAAATTAATCGGTCATTGTGTATATAGAAGAGTATGAATCCGGAAGGTGCAGTGTTAACATTTGGAATCACAGTACTCTTAGTCAGGCAAGTTGACTCTTCACGCAACATTAGTTCCACGCTTTATTCCGTTATCGTCTATGGAGATATCAAAGTGTAAATCCCTATGTGTAGTTCTGCAAGCAGACGACACATAAAATCTGTTTACTCGAAATTTACCTCGCTCTCGTTATCACAGAGACGTCCACGTCCGTCACGGTATTCCTGGTATTGCGAGAGGACACAGAGCAAACAAGCAATCTGTGGGAGATTTAGCAGAGGAGATAAAATCGTAGAATGAATCAGCTCATGCATATCAGGCGCTATCAATATTTATCAAAACTGAAGTTTTGTATGTTTGTATTGCTTTCACATTTCTAAATCCTCACATGAAATGAATAAGACTACAACAGTTTCTTCATGTATTATCAAGCAATTTTGTAATTTTTGCACTACTGGAATGCAAGAAAATACACTATTAAAACAAAGACCTTTTGATAAAATGAGGTGAAAAGGCTGAACGAGACCCTGACTTCGCCTTGAAAGGCCCTTCTATAAATTGGCTATTATTATATAATATTCAATGGGTAAACTGTTTTAGTGCTCATTGCAAGTCCCCTATATCCACTGCTCAGCATTTTAAAAGAGACACTGGCAATTCTTTGAAAAATGTGCGCCCTCAAGATTTTTTCAACCAGTATAATTTTTGCATGTGGTAATCTTTAATATAAAATTATTTCTCATCCCCCGAAATGATTAAGCCGCAACAGGTTATGGTACACAAAGATTTCATAACACATCACTCTGGAGAAACATGCAGGAGTTGATATCCCCCATGCATCCACCCTGTAACATTTTGACCGGTCTTTAAAACAGTTGTGGTTTTAATACCAAGGAGTACAAGTCTGTGATATTCCACTTAATAGAACATATTTTGTGATTAAAGCTACGACAAACCCAAAATTTTGCCTACACAATAATGGATGTCGTTAGCCTCTTATATTACGGTATGTATTGTGTGTGTAAGTTAGAAATCAATTGATAAGAAATCACATATTTGGACGAAAGATCTATACAAGGCGGCATAACTAATATACGTACAATCGATCGCGCATTTAGTGATAAAAGCACATGGATTTTGTGATATAAACTAGATATAATACTTAAAATATTGAGATCAGGCCACTTCAATTTTTCCACCTGACGGTGTGGCGACCATTTTAAAAATGGCTGCAAAAAGTGTGGCTTATTTAATATTATTGTTTATTACCATGCAATACACTTTTAAAATAACCGTGACACGATGCCTTAAATGTATATTTAATGGCCTAAAAAGATTAAGAGACAATTTAAATTGACAACAAGGTTTATGGAGATAAAGGGATATGTTTAAAATAAATCAAACATTCAATCTTTTCCAAAATGGCCGCCAAATGCATTTTGTTGGTTATTTAAAGATATTACATACAGATCAATGTAAAACTACTTTCAACTAATATTTTTGTGTATTGTTTAAGGTAACCGTCACAGATATTACTCAAGAAATGAAGCATACTGCATGTTTTAGTAAACCTGTAAAAGCTATTTTTAAATTTGCACCACCATACTGTGGCCATGCGTTTTGAACTCACAATACCTAAAAAGGGTGAGGCATCGCACTGTCACTACAAAACTTTGGTTTTCTTGTGATCTATCGTTTGCAATTAGAGAATACCTGTATCTTGAAGTTATTGTGATCTCATTCAAAGCTGAAAGATTACTTAATATCTGTATGAAGGTTTGGTTAAGCTATCTTGATTACCCAATATAATTAATGAAAAAAAAAAATCCACTCAGCCAAGGAGATGGTGGAGGGCAACGGCTCGCCTTTACAAACAGGTAAGTTTTGCATCTCGTTTTACAAAAATGTTCACATTTTATATACACTGGCAAAAATGGGTGGATTTATTATTTTGGTATCAAAAGAAAGCTATCATCTTTCTAAGACACTTATTGAATAATATCATATTATATCAATGTCGCTCACAAAGAGGATTGAACTTTTGACAGTGATACTAAAACATTGTAACTGTAATACAATGTAGCCAAGTAAACAATAAGCAGGCAAAGGTTTCATCACAAGATTGGTCTTAAGCAAGATGTAACGTTGGGAAGTATATCTTACTATAGTCAAGGTGTCATTTTCTGGAAGGAATTTAAGATGAATCATAAATATGCGTTTGTTTTTTTTTTTTTTGAGGTATGTTAAAATGTGTTGGCTGAATTATCTGAACTTTGGTTGAAAGATTTGGCTACACCCTGCTACTGAAAAAAGTACCAAACAATTGGGAATTACAGTTGTACATCAGTTGACAGTTGACATACTGTCCTAGTCCAATAAAATGATCTGTAATTGAAGTTCAATTGATACATTCATTATTTGAGATTGAGAAATCGGTGATTAGATATGACATGTTGTTTTCAACCAATTGTTATATTTTACAAGCTTTCTTATGGCCTAATCTTTCAAATATATACTTTTGCTATATAGATTATACTTTTTGAGTTGACACAAATAGGAAATTAAAGTAAGATAAAGTAGTGCTGTGACCAAATTTAAATGTGTTATGCAAAGTCTGCGAGGTTTAAAATGCATGGCCGTGTTTATTTCTTAAATATCCCTATACAAACATCATTTTTGAAACATCTGAATTCAGAACAAACACCAGTAATCGCCTTCGATCAGCCACTATGTATTAGCAAAGCAAATCCAGTGGAAAACTGGCCAGAAACATATGGAGAAAACAATTTTTTATCAAGTCCTCATGGAGGTCTCCATATTGAGATGACAGCTCTTAAGACTCTTGGAGATGGTTACCGAGTAGTTGGCTGGGTGCAAGCACTGATAGACCTTGTGCAATGCCCACAAGGTCTACATGTATATCTATTAGATACATTTGAGGCTTGATTAATATAAAGGGAATGTAATTTTTCCTGTTGTAAACATTTGCAATACGAACATTATCAGAATCGACACGAAAACCTGGAATTCCACGAGGCACAATCTGAGACTTCTCTAACAACTGCTCTAGTTCTTGATGGATCAATCATCTCTATATCTGAGTCTGTTGCGCTAATGTTTCTTATTACATACATTTCTTAAAGGCTCATTTGTGGATCGGTATGGGATAGTATATATCCCTTAAACTCCCTAAATGAATTTTTTTTTTTCCGGTTTTTGCCAACTCTTTTAAAAACGAGGCTTTTGTTTATGGGGAAAGTGTTCCTAATCGACATCGTTTGATCAACACAACAGATTCTTGTTATCACTAAGGTGCATGTGCTCTGAGCAAACGCCTATTGGGAGGATCTATCAACCTCTTCCCATGCTCTCACAAAGAGGCTTATAGCACTGATGTTACATTGTACCCAGTTATCACATTATAACCATAGCAAATACTGGTCCAGACTTAGAAGACACTAGATGTTGTTTGTCTTTCTAGTACACTTTCTACATAGATCCAGATCTGAACTGTGACCTAGCATTGGAACTGGGAACATTTGTTTTGGATAAATTGGTAGCTCATACCTATCACACGGCCTTTGAACCAATAAAGCATGACAACTCCTAATCACGCACTTAATAAATAAATAAAAAAGAAATTACAAGGCTATGTTTTATTCACTAGATTCCCGATGGTACAAAATTATCCTGACTTGTATAAAGTGATATACGAGTTTTACACAATATTGTAGGTGATAATGTTGATGAACGTCAACTACATTTCGGCAAATATTCGAGATGCTTTAATTGGTATCCATGCAGGACATTGAGGATTTTCCTTAATTTGTTGTTAAGAAACAATTAAGTGATTCAGTGATTCTGTAATATTACCAATGCAATATCAGTTGATAGCCACAAGGGATATTTCTTGTTTTGAGGTAACTTAGTTTGAGATTCATCACTTTAATGAGCTTTGTGCGACTGCAAAGTATGATGTTTATGATTATCATCAAATTTGAAATTACGATTGCAAAAATGGCAAAGTCTTATTCAAAATTACGTAACACGCCTTTAATATCAATCAAATACATTGTAACCTTAATTAAATTATTAGACAATCAATGTAGCAGATATCTATCAATTTTTATGCGTAGTATAGAGAGTAGTAAAAGGTGGGTGTTGATATTAGCAAAATACGTCTAAAATGGTCATTTCGGCGGCCATCTTGGAAAATGGCCGACAGGGACACATATTTCAATGGCCTGTGATTGGACAAACATTGTAACATGCATTTAGCATATTTTATGCCTAGTATAGACATAAGGAAAAGGCAGGTGTTGAAATATTAGCAAAATATACCTAAAATGGTCATTTTGGCGGCCATCTTGGGAAATGGCCGACGGGGACAAATTGCGATGGCTCATGATCTTGATCTGTTCGTACTACTTTTCTCTACATCTGTTCCAAATTTCATGCTTTTATCACTAAATGCACGATAGGTTAGCTATGCCGCCTCACTACTATGGAAACTGGAGGGGGTGGTTACAAACATGAATCATTTTCCCATCTTATTAAAAATTGGGGTATTATCCCTTCTATACACCCTCCCTGGATATTCACTAGTACTCTTAGGCTGGTATTCTGAAAGGGAGTCTAACTTAATTAGTCCTGGGTTTAAACCAGGGTTAGTCCTACATGAGTGGACCCTTTTCTTTTCCAAAAACTGCGAAAGTTAAATGTAACAGGTGAGAAATATGTCCTCATGGATTTGGCATTTTATCCCATCCATGAGGAATTTTCTCACCTGTGACAGCACATTTTTAGAGTATGTTGGAAGGGAAAAAGGTCCACTCATGTAGGACTAACCCTGGTTTAAACCCAAGACTAAAATTAGACTCCCTTTCAGAATACCAGCCTTAGAGTGTAAAGTATTATCATTTCAAAAAGGTACTTACATCAGTACCAAAGAATGGTCCAAGCACTATCAGAACGGCGTATACAGTGGGTCCAGCATAATCAAAACCCAACTGCAAAAGGAAACAATTACAATATACCACATCAATATTTCGGCCATATTCTGAAATACTTAATATTATATATATAATAATATAATTATAATATATTGTTGTGGTTTCTTCTCACCAGTTTTATGATCTATCGTAGACTTTAAACACATACCTGGGAAAGAGATCCATATGTACCCCCTTGAAAATTCTACAGGAAACATTTTTTTAAAATATATGGCCTCACACCAACAAATACCCTAACCCTAAGGCCAAAATAAAAAGAATTTGTTACATGTAGAACTTCAAAGGGGGTACATATGGAACTCTTGCTCATATGTGCACCATTAGCACAATGTCTACTAAATTCTGTTTAAAAGCCACTATTTTTTTATCTCTTTATATTTCTGTAATGCATTTTATCATTATGTAATGTATTGACTGAATGAAATGTTAATAAATAAACCTTATCTGAATTTTAATTTGAAGCAAGTAATTTACGTACTTAGGTCCACTCAGTTCAATAATGAAAAGTTAAGTTTGTATGTTTGAAGGGGAATTGGTGTATGTTTAAGATAATTTTTGCCCAAGATTTTATGGAATTGCCTAAATATCAGTTGCGCATATTTTGGTGGGGGGAAAATCAAATCGGCCATGGCGTCTTAATACTAATTAGCATAAATAAGCATTTTTATGGCGCTAATCTGTTTTGCCCTTTAAAACGTACTGGGGTAACTTTTTTGATTTTTTATTTCAGAATGTAATTTTATATGAGCCAAAGTTAAACTTCTTTTTGGGCGGGAGAAATTGGTGCGCGTCATAACAAGGCGGTTCTCGAACCACAAGTGTCGCCTGGTTGCGCGATCACTTGCTTTATGATAAAGTTTGGCAATGATGATTAGAAAGAGAACAAATGCACTGGAGAGAAGAGTTATACAAAAATGACCAAGTTTAAAGGAAATCGGGCATAGTGTTTAGCAAGCAGAGCATTTCAAAAAAGTGTAACCGAATTGTATGAAAAATATGCAAATAAGCTAATTAAAATGAATGAATAAGCAAATAAAACAGCCAAAAGCTATGCACAGCTCACTTTTCACCCTACCAAGTTTGGTATACCATTGGATTCTTTAAGCCAATACCCAAATTTATTGGTCAGCTATGAGTTGAAAAAAAATATGGGCCAGACGAAGTCGAGGCCAATATTTTGTCAACTCATAGCGAGACCAATTAAATTTGGGTTAGGGCGAAAACACGGAATCTAATTTATCATTATTATGTTTGAGAATATTGTGTCCTATATTACTATACACATAAACTTTTAGCTTGGCCAGTCGTGACTTTGTGCCAATATATCTCTGTCGAAAATACATCTCCGGTTTACACCGTCACCTCTTCAAATGACGATTTATTGCCGATCTGATAGTTGTATAGAGCTCCAGTTTGATTAATTATCTCGTCGTCGTGGCGGGAGTCAACAAAAATTGTTTCACTTCAAGATTTCCGCGAGTATACCAAAAGAATCGGAAGTACAATAAGTTAATGAGTAGGTACCATGTCCATTGCCATGGCCATATGCTACTGTGTAATGACACTGAATCAAGCGATTACCTTATGGCATTGCTTTAAAGCAATATTAGCACATTTTTTGAAGAGCGTCCCCAATTTTCAAAAAATTTTGATATTTTGCACAGTACGTGGTGGTTAAGTGTCTAGGAAACTATACCTGCGAACCGAGAATGCTAAAAAATGCGTATTCAACAAAATAAGCGATTTTATTAGAATGCGATCCCAGATTGGACTTAACGCAGAGCCGGAAATATGCTACGTTTATGTCGTCCATGATGAAATAGTGCCACTCGAGAAAATTAACCTCTAACGTGGCTTTGCCTGAAAATTAAACACAACTAAGGCTGAGGTAGACACGTACATGGCGCTATTTCCCGGCTATTTACATTGGAAGGCGTTTCCAGCAGCCGTTGTATGATTATCGGGGGATCCCCGGATAAGAATTATTCTAGTCAATATTCCTTTCTGTTTGTGACACATAGAACATTTTCGGCTTAACCATTCACAGGGATTAGTTTACTAGCCAGCTTACCAATGCAATCGTGTAAAAATCTCCAAATTTTTGAAAAAAAATTGGGTCCGATTTCAAAAAAAAAAGTGCTAATATGGCTTTAACTGACCGAATCTGTACGCCAAACAGCCCGCGGCGGTACTTCGTGTGGGCACTATCACAACTTTAATCAATCCATTATTGTTGAAAATCTCTTCCACAAGCAGAGAATTAGCCATTTCGCAAGGTAAATAAAAACAAACGCGTCTTTGACATGATCGATGCAAATAGCAGGGAGGGGCTGACGTCCACATCGCGGTGAAAACAAAGGGGGAAGCCCAGGAATCCCCGAATCGCGGTGAAAAAACAAACTGCGCAATGCTTCTTAAGCTCACTGGCACATCGTTATGGCACTTGCGTGCAGCGCGCATCGAATTAAACACGTGTGCCATGCCCTTGGCAAGCAGGTTTTGTGAACTCCCGGATGTCGCTCCCGGCTATTTGAATGACATGAACCGGATTCATGGCACACGCTACATACTTCCGTGGTACGTAAGTAGCCTGAATCCTTGGCCGTCACGCGGCATTAAGCCGTGTTATTCGACGAACATGGTGGGGGAACTCGTTTAATGGATACCAAGACGGGTTTACCTAGGGGGTTCGTGTGCGCCATGCGGATTAATACTGTCTCGTTACCCAGGGTGCACGACATTAGCTGCCTAGGAATGCGTTTTAGGTTACATTTCATGAAAGTTTAAGGGGGATTGATCCAAAGTGGGGAAGTATTAGTATTGGACACCAACGTTCGAGAGAGCGTTTAGATCGTTTTAGATGATGAGAAGGTTTGTTTTTTATTGGTTTTCCAGGCATGTGTATAGTAATATGGGACGGAAGATTCTCAAAACATAATAATGAAGTAAATTGGGCATAGCATCTAGCCAGCAGAGCATTTCTAAAAAAGTAACTGAAATGTTGAAAATATGCAAATAAGCTACTTAAAAATTAATGATATGCAAATGAAGCAGCCAAAAGCTACAATTAATATTTGTGCCCCCTCTATCATCTTCCAAGTAAATCGGACTAAGCATTTAGCCAGCAGAGCATTTCAACAAGAAGTTTAACCGAAATATCTGCATAAATATATAACAAATAAGATAATAAAATTCATGAATTATATATGCCATTAATGCATTAAAAGCTACAAATAATATTGTAGCACCTCAATCTATTACCCCATGGGCTTAGCGTTTTAGCCAAAAGAAGCAATTGCAAAAACGGTTAACGAATGTCTGAAAAATATGCAAAAAGTAATTAAAATTCATGAAGGTAATTTCATAATAATAATACCCGACATTTGTAAAAGCGCCTTTTCCCAAGGATCAAAGCGCTGTTGCCATTTATTACGCTGCAGTCAGGAAATCGTCACAATCATTTCGATATTCTAGGCCGGCAGCTGGCCAAGCGCACAACCATCAGCACTAGATTGTAATATTCCCAATAACAGTACCGAATATCGCTTGGGTCGACGAGGCAAGTAAGGTAAAGTCCTTGCCCAAGTGCACAACACATTGGCCCAGCCGCGGGGCTCGAAACCCACAACCTTTGGAAATGATTGGCATTATATAAACTGGACCACATGCAGCCAAAAGCTACAGTAATATGCGCACGAACTCTATCACCCTAACAAAGTTTTGAAGTAGTAGTTAAATCGGGATTAGGTTTCGTTTAGCAGCAGAGCATTTCAAAAAGGTTAACAGAAATGTCTGAAAATATTGCAAATAAGATCCATAATTTCATGGAATATGTAAATATTGCAGCCGAAAGCTACACAAATATTGTGCCCTCACGCTATCACCCTACCAAGTGTGGTATAAAAATTGGATTCATTGAGTTCAATACCAAATTTATTGGTCAAAGCCATCAGTGAAAGAAATTTGGCGAGACGAAGTCGAGCCCAATATTTTCAACTCATGGCCGAGACAAATTAAATTTGGTATTGGACGAAATCGAAATCCAATTTTATAATTATTGTGTTTTGAGATCTTGGTACTATATTTACTATACACATTTCATTTTGATCCAATAAATCCTCACCGAGCAGTATTTGTGAGTGTGAGGTGTATCCCCCCCCCCCCTCGTTTAGCTGGACAAACACTGGATTTAAACTACAGAAACAAAATGCTAAGCTATAGAAGAAGATGCATGGAATCTACAGACCAAATAAGTACCAAAAGACACTGTGAAACACCTGAGAACAGCAAGTATGGAACTATCAACCACTGGTAACCACCTAGTAAATGGGATCAACAAGACATGAAACCGCATTAAAAGTTGGAAACAACCTAAGACAGAATCACCAAACACCGGGAACCAAACAAACACCAGGAATCACATAACACTGAAAAACCACCAAAAACGTGGAACCACCAAACACTGTAAAACACAAGCAATGGGAATCCAAAACTGGGAACCAACCAACACTGGGAACCTCCAAACACTGGGAACTGCCACACACTGGGAACCGTCAAACATCTGAGAACCGTCAACATGGGAACATCAAACACTGGGAACCATCCAAACACTGGGAAACCATCAAACACGGGACCATCCAAACACGGGGCCACCGTCAAACACTGAGAACCGTCAAACACTGGGAACACCCAAACCTCATGGGAACCACCAAATAACCTGCGGAACACCCCAAACACTGGGAAACCCACCAAACATGGGAACAACACACACTGGGAAGCATCAAACACTGGGAACCTCCAAACACTGGGCACCGTCAAACACTGGGAACACCAAACACTAGAACCACCAACACACTGGGAACCACCATAACACTGAAACAACCAAAATGAGTCCATATAAGAAATAGGGGATAAACTTAATGAGTTTTACAATAAGCAATATGGACACAACTGTTAAGCAGTGTAATTTAGATGGGCCATAAGGGGTCATAATTGGGTCTAGTTTCGAATCATTCGAACGTGGAATAAATTGATGACTTTAATGATGCTGCTTCCCATTTTTGAAGGAAAAAAGTGAGAACAAAATGTGGAGTGTATGTAGCCGACAAAAAAATCCAAAATGGCGCTAAATTCTTTAAAAAAAATCAGAATTTTTCGACCATATAACAAAAAGTTACTATGGGGGTACAATTGTTTAAAATGCTCTAAATCTAATGTGATATAGCTAAAGTAGGTAATCAGGAGTTAAAAGTCAATTGTGGGCGATGTGCGTGTGGTGCTTCCTTCCAAGATATTTGGAAAAAAAGGCTTAAAAGGTCATTGTTTATTTCAAAGAAAGGCAACGTTGTAATACCACGATTATTTGTAAAAAAATATCAAATAAAATGATACTGATTCAAAATATGCCTTTATTTGCATAGGGTCGGTTCACTTTAATAGGGAGGGGTATATAATTTTAACAGCCTGTCTCAAAAAAATGGTTTACCAATCAGAAAAAAATGGTAAATATGAGATTTCAAAATAAGTCATTCTTACTTGACAGAAATTAAAGAACAAGACGGCTTTCCATTGTGGCTTTTGTCAATCAATCCAAGAGATATAATCAATTTAGTGCGAGATACCAAAAATCGATTTTGTGCCACTTTTATGCATGGGCAGGGTTGTTGCCTAGCTATGCCATGCTGTCTCTAAGCCACAAAAGATTGCAACTGACAAAAGAAACCAAAAACACATTTAGTAACAAAGGAAGTCTACTTTTATCGACACAAGTTTTAATAGGCAACATAATCAGTTCAATTATAAAAATCTCTTTTCATAAATAACAAACAATACAGATATTTAGTGGCAAGTCAAAGAAATGGACCTTTGAATTATTACAATATGGTATCTGTTGAAACATGCCAGAAGAAATGAAACCAAAATCAACACTCCAAAGCCAAGAAATGGTTAAAATATTGCACTATCTTTGGCATTTACTAATTGTTGAAGTCAATAAAAATTTGGAATCAAAGTGGTGGTAGGAATTTGCCTTCATGATACTTCAAGCATAGAAACTCTCTCCTCCAGATTGCTGTACGCCGGGTTGTACGCTCAAGTTCTCATCTGCAAAAAAAGGTATATTTGGAATGTTATTCACTTTATCTTAAAGCCAGAATATTATCATCAACTTCCATCAGTGTATTTTTTCGTATCTTTGAGTTTCTTATGAAGTTAATCCCTTCATTTTTTTAAAAGAATTTCATATTGTTCAAGTGTGAATAAACTTAGTTTAACTAATTCGTTCAACGTTCACTCAACCAGAAAGTGGCACAAACTCGATTTTTGTGTTCCGAACTAAACGAGTTTTCTCGATTGAAAGAAGCAATTGAGATGAAACAAAAAATCCTGGAAAGCCCGGTCTTTCTTCTGGAATGTGAATACCAACACAACTTACTTATGTGAGATAGAGGATTGAAAAAAAACGGTTTGTGCATTGTACCATTTGTTGTTTAGCAGGCTTTTTTTTGTATAATGTCCCCATCCCCATATAATCCTACAGGAATTTTGTACCCATCCATTTAACAGACGATGATGCCAAAAGTGACAAAAAGCACTTCATATTTGGATCCAGTATCAGTAAAACTAGGCGGTCCCCGGTTTCGCGATAACCTGGGTTGCACGATCACCTGCTGAATGACCCTTGGGTTTCACCGTTCCTTTGAATTGAATGACCCTGATGCCCTTGGCGTGACCTGAAAATTTTCGTCATCAACAATCAACACCACCCCACCAAGTTTCGTCTGTGACCTTTGATCCACTAACCAATACAAATTCGGTCTTCAAAAGGTCAAGGGGCACCACCCACCAAGGTTTCAGGAACGTGCGATTCCTCGGTCTCCGAGAAATAGACGCTGTCAGACAGACAAGAAACACGACAGACAGACGACCGCCACGGTATTATATTATAAGATTTTTAAAAATATTGTGGCAACCAGAAATCTGGGTTGTATTACAAATATTGAACTCTTGAAATAAAAAAAAAAAATGTAAGACGTTTGATCAAACAAAAAAAAACATGTCTCCGAAAGGTGAAAAATGCAAATGCGAAATGCGTTTTTTTTAAATGCTAATGCGAAATGCGGATTTTAAAAAAATTGCTTTTTTGACCCAGTTGTTTTCATTTTTTACCGAAAAATATACCAAAAAAAAAATCATGTGATGCACAAAAAAATCTTTAAAAAAATTACCAATTTTAAGCAAAATACGCGCAGTCTTTGAGACAAAATTGTTTTTCTGGCTTATTAACGGCAGGATTCCACGGTTCTAGATTGCTTATTTAGATTGCTTATGTCCTAGTATTTTTCCTAAGTGGGTTGGGTTTGCAATTGTCATATATACATGGAGTTCAGTAATTGTATTGATAAAAATTTTATACGAATTATCAGCAGAGAAGCTGTTAAATATCATCCAATTAATTAGAGCTTCAATTCTGAAAATTAAAGAAGCTATTGCAGTTTAATTTATTTCCCTTTAGTGTAGTCATTCAATATGAAATTGAGTATGTTATCGTTTTCATGTAGTCTTTGAAATATTGAGAACAGTGATTGGTGATATAATTAAAAGTATAAGGTGTAATTTTACACCAGTACCATTGCAAAATATGTTGTCTATATTAAAGGTGCATTCCTGATCCTAGGACCTTCAATTTTGTTTAGGTTTACTAGATATCCTCGAGGGGAAAAGAGCTTATTTCAAATTCTAGTGGGTTCTGACGGCCGCCGCGAATGTTGTATCCACTGGCCCACAGTGCCATGTGTGGCCAATTTGTCCGCCTACGGACAGAAAATTCCAAGTTACAAATTACTTCCAGAATACATCGAATTTGCTGATAAGATAGGCACACATATTATTACCCGGGCCAAAGGTTCAGATGCTATAAAAATCTCAACATGTTTTAGGTAAGTCGGGAAGACGAGGCTGTGGATCACGAAATGCCCGTTTAAAGGGGGATGGCCCGATTTAAGGATATGAAGTTTTCGTCTTGATAGATTGGCCTTCACTCCAAAAACCCCATCTGTAACGTTTCGTGCCCATATTTCAATCCGTTTTGATGCGAGAGCTAAAAACGTGATTTTGTAAGCCCCATAGAGTACTGTGTAAAATTAATATTGGTCGACCAAAATGGGGCACATTTTTGCTCATAACTTCCAAACCAAATATTCTTTGGCTCTAAGATTTCACAGGGTAAATAAGAAAAATAGTAGCTTTCTTCTGATACCAAAATGTTGACCACTTCCGGTAAAATCTGGGGCTTCTGGGGACGAGGCTATTAGCGATCGGGCCATGGACCTTTAAGGAAGTCCTTGTGGTCACACCAGATGGTTTGTCAATTAGTTGATTGACGAATACATTAAAGAGACACTGACACATTTGAAAAATAGTGCGCCCTCAAGATTTTTCAAAATTGATATTTTTGCATGGTTGTAAAGCTTTTATACACACTAGCCCTCACCTGAAATGATTAAGACCAAATCGGCACCCTTATGGGTTAACAGAACGATTTAATAATTAATGTCGCCGGCGACATTCATTTAGCAGACGACGGAAATGGCTTTTAACACAAGAAAACACACGTCGTATGCATGATTCCAAAAGCACACACCCCGTTTGACCGGTCTGTGACCTTTGTGGTGTTAATATCAATGAGTACGAGTCTATGATATCCATGTAATATACACATTTGTTGATTAAAGTTATGCCAAATTGTCCTACAAATTACCTGGGTATCTTCAGCTTCATATTTATCGTCCCTCTGTTTTTTGAGTATGTTATTTTAAAATATATCTCTATTCTTCCAATGGTCTAGACTATCATTTGCGAGCAAATTGCAGAAATTTCATATTTGGTGAAAATGTGCCAGTGCCGCTTAAATTATGACGAAAACGTCCCGGGTGTATTATCAGGGAAGGTATTATTACACATTTGCCGTTTTTCATTTTATTATAAAGCTTTATTTTCCATTTTCACCAAAACAATCCTTCTATAAACCCAATATATTAACCCTAACCCTAAGTCGGTTTTTCTGCCTATCTCCGGGAGGAATGAAGGAGTGAGGGAAGAGGGGACAGAAAAGTCGCAACTTCGGGTGGGATTCGAACCAGGAGGGCCAGTCAAGGGCCCAGCCCCATGACCCGGGATTAGCACGCTACGGCCGGTGTCGGCGGGGTTTACAGTTGGGCCAACATGAGTCTGGTTTGATGAAGTCATCGCAAATTTTGGACTTAGTGATTTTTCTCAATTAACACCGTGAGTTTTGATGAGATTTAGTTGTGCTAGGGTTAAAGGTCCCAGAAATGCAAATATAATTGATGTGTTTGTGCACTGATATCTCTACAATGGATTGGAACCTCGGGCTTCGTAATTGAAGCATTGGTGGCCATATGGTCTCACCAAAAAGAGCCCAAGCAGGTGATTAGAGCCGGTCATTTATACAAAATTGTTCCATTGAAATGTGGGAACAAGTGACATAAAAGGCTACCGAATCAAGCAAATCGTGAGCTCATGTCTTTGCGCGTATGGCGATGGGCAATCAGTCTCTAAAAACGTGCACCCGGAACGTTGTAGGTAGACCAAGATGGCAGCCCGTTGCTCCATTTCATCTAATATACAATTACTGTAGTGTAGCAATCCATTGAATAGAGATCAGTGGGTTTGTGTCAAGTCTACAAAGGAGGGGCGAGAAAGCCTTCAATATTTGAGTTGTGATGACTCATTAGACTATTGATTTTTAAGACAGTAATAGAAAATTACAGGTGACTGGTGTGTGAGATCTATTCATGACACTGATGAAAATCATCGTTCACTAATGATTGTCACTCTGGTAGAATTATTTTTTGTAGCCCTGTTTATTGGAAGGAATGCCCGTAAACCCCGTAAAGCTTTGGACTAGGTTTATCATCTCATTTCCTGGACCTTTAAGGGGAGTGGAATTAACCCTTTATTCGTTAGATCACTGTTGCATGTTTTAGCATCGAGCAACGTGTGTGTCGAGTCCTAATTGCCATTAAATATACACCGACCAATGCTCACATGCACAATGAGAAATCGAAAGGACATACCATAATAGTCCGAATCTTTGGAAACCACAACTGGAAATCCGCAATCCCTTTACGTACTTTAGTAATAACAACATAAACATGAAATCAAAACCTAATAATACCCACATTAAAAGTTTTAGGTCTTGTCCATTCAACGTGAGAGGTAAGAGTACACATTCAATTGTACAGGTAGAAGTTTTGGTAATTAGCGAGAAATAAATGTTGACCTAAAAATTACATTGTTTCACATTTCTACAGATAGTTGGATGGTTAGAAAGTATCAGGTAAAAACACCAGCAAAGATTTCATTAATGTTATTATTTGAACAATGTAAATGACCTTTGACACTACAAAAAATAATTCTTTATCAAAGTACTGGAGAAATAATGCATTCATGTACAAATGCACACATAAACACAAACTAAGTTTTTATTTGCCTGAAAAAGTGGACAGACTTGTAAACACAAAATCAAAGTAAGCTCCCCCAAAAGAACCTACTATAAATTCCAGGGACTGATCCGTTTTAAAGAGGAAACCTAATAAAGGTTATAGATATGGTTGTTAGGAAGCGGTTTGTTGTTGTAAAAATGAGAGGAAGCGGTGCTTCACGGTTGAATAAGCAAAATTATTAAAAGACAAAAACGAGGCCTTTAAAAATTCCAGCAGGGCAATTGCAATTGCACTATCTGGACAGATAAACCTGGACTTGATTAATTATTGCAATCCCAGTTTGGACTTTTACAGTTATACTGTATGCTTCGTGGTGGTGTATGCAAGTTGAGGTTGTGGTCAGGGAATTATTGGTTGTATAGGCTCATTTTGATACAGGTCCTGTTGTATGACATGTGTTTCACCCATCATAATCTTATGACTGCTCCAGTATCCATGAATGGACGCAAGACGCATTCATCATTTATGCCTGACCAGGTGACCAGAGTATGATTTGATTTCAAAAGAAAGTGACATGCATGGTGCAACCCTAGCTGGGGGGGATTTTAACAGCATTCCATTACATGTTGTAACACAGCGAAATATGGACATGAAATCACTTTTGCAATTTTTAAAAGGCCGTCATTTTTGTTAATTTGTGCTCCGTCAGCCGTGAGTAAGGCGATCAGGACTCTCATTTTCACAACACCGCTCCTAAACAACCCTGGTAAACCTTATTAGGTTTCATCTTTAAAAAAAGGATATCCTGGAAAATTATTGTAGGTTCTTTTTTTTGGGGGGGGGAGGGGGGCTCATACTTTTGATTTTGTGTTTATAATGCGGATTTGACAAGTCGTTCTATCATTAACAGACCATTGGAGAACCGAATGCATAAGGTTCCAGTAAGCCGATTCTGTAAAAGTATTTTTGTACCATGAACACCAATATGTTTTGTGATGGCACAAGGCCTAGTCTCCCACATGGCCGGGGATTGAAACCCATACCCCTATGGATATGTATGGAGTATAACGTAATTTGAAATTAACCATAGTTTCACGCTTTATTCGGTGTCGTCTATGGAGCATGGACTATGATTCTCCAGGCAGACCATATCTCCTTTTACACTGGGTTCCCCCGGTGGGCTCCACCCAACGGCACCACTGACGGCATGATCGTTACCAAGCTTAGCTTTGCAAAAATGCGGACAAATATGGCACGCCTTGGGGGTTAATGACAATGGTTCCCCATCGTATGGTGGTTCTATCCATTGGATATGTATTTTTGATACATGATTGGACGCGAAACTGTATTACAACAGGGTTCACATTTATGTTCGCTCTCGCGTGCCATATTTGTCGCGATTTTGGTAACGATCAGTACGGTCAGTATCACAGAATGAGTGAGCCCACCGGGTGGGTTCGCGATTACCAGGCTTTTAAATACTAATTGTTTTGAAACGGTTTGCTCATTACCACTTGTGGGGGGGACGTATGTTGTGTCGAATCTGTCCAGTGGTGGAATTCTGTCCAGATAATAGGTCTGTGGCTTTGTGTTCAAAGGAATAAAGGACTCTCACACGGATGACTGCTGCGGCTTTATTCCGTGAACACAAAAAAAACACATAGCAAGCAAGCAATATTGGAAAGAAGGATAAGATCAGCCCTGAAAGGTCCCGTGGACAAAGGTTTGAAAGTGTTTTGGGTTCCCTGATGGATATACTGAACATTTCCCAGCCGACCCATGGGTTGGCCCGATTGAGTCACGGGCATCCGGTTGGGAAGGTTATCAAAACAAAATACCTAATTTAGGTTTCAAAATAACCCAAATTACTTGCTTTAGGGTGTATTTCTAGCCAAGTGAAAATACGTGCTGGATGGTATTCGGGAGCCATTGCATGAACATGATGTCCATCTAGAAAACCAAGTGCCCCACGTTACATCAAATAGCCGAAGAACCAAGCCAAGAGGCGGGAGACAATGAAGAGGGAATCCACTCTCAGAATTCCCCCTGCACACCGATTTGCAAATTCAAGAACAAATAACAGGCATTCATGTTAGGGTGGGTGGTTGTATTCCCGTAGGATTTTCATTTCATGCTAAAATTGATTTTGTTGCTGTTTGGGTTTCAGTTGGACCTTAAAACTGTCAGGGAAAATGATAGGGTGCAAATTTTCCTGATGCCCCCTTCTTCAAGGTTGCAAATGGTAGTACAGGGAAAAATTTTAAATCGAGGCAAATTGTGTTTTAAGTACACTAACGCGTCGTCTCGTCATATTTGGTGATTTAGAAAAGTATATATTGCTAGGTTCCAACCTGTAGTAAAGCGGTAAGCCCCATAAGCGTTAAAGGTCACCCTGGGGGTGGTAAATGCTCCGATGTTATTGAACGTGGTGTCAAATGATTTCCTTGTGTCATTTACTGAACAAAAGAAAAGGCATTTTAATTGATCTTTTGATATCAACATTGCGATATCCAGGGGAAAAGTTTTCTGGTGCCCAGTAGACCATGTAGACCTTGCGACCTTTTGCTATGTAATTAGCCATCCAAATGTCCACACACTGTAAAAAATACATTTTTGGATCCTGATGAGACAATACAAAAACGCCAAATTATCACCAGTTTAAAAAAAAAAATCTGAGATTGGGTTAAATTTAACCCAGGATGACCTTGAACCATTAAGGGGGCTATAGCGCTTTAACTAAAGGTCGGAACCGAGCAAATATATAACTTTTTCTAATCCTTTTAAGGAGACGAACATGGTAAGTACATTAAAACACCAATTGACTCGATTTTAGATTTTTCCATGTAGTAACATTTTTAAACTTGACAAGGGGGGGCGGCAGCAGTCCGAAAATTTTGCACCATCATTTTCTGACTGTCTGGTCCCTATTGAATGAGAAACAGCAAGAAATCAACTTTAGCACCAACAAATCCTTACGGGACTGTTTCATTGACATTTACCGCTCCACACTAATGCTAATTTATGAACCAAGTTGCCCATTAAACTGCATCATGTTTGGAGTTCTCGGAGGGAAAATGTTTACCAGTACAACTATTCAAAACGTCAATGTGAAAAAAAACACTGATGAATCTGACATAGAGTCACTGTGATTGTAGCAGTGATGATTCAGAACTCTGCATCAGATGGAATAACACCAGTAGTTTTAAAGTAGTTCAAACTGTTGCAAGCAAGCATGGTTACAGACACATTGATGATTAAAATTGTGTTGTGGTGACATTTTGAAATTTCAAGTCAGGGCATGAAGGAAAAACAGACATTAGACAAGATTATTCATTGAAATCGAACAAGTTGACCATTACGGAATTGATTCTCTTCTAAAAGTGTATTGACCTTTTGAAATTTTTGAACCATTTCTTTTACTAAAAGGTCGGAGATAAACTATACATTTTTTTGGATTACCTTAAGAGCAACGAATTAATTTATACCCATTTTGATACAATTTGGATATTTTTCAATTTTGGACCCTATTTGACCTGTGATGACCCCTCTCAAAATGCCCGGGATATTCAAGCGGCAAGCCCAATTCAAAGATGGTCAAATCATCAGGGTACCCCAAACCACTTTCAAAACCTTTGTTTCCCGAATTTGGTCACGGGACCTACAGGCTGATCTTCCCGCTAACCATTCGAACTTTTGTCCCTGCCGGACGAACCGGCCTACAGAAAAGGGCGACAGCAACGGGGCGAACATACAGACAAATAACTAAGTGTATCATACTCTGTGACTTTTCTTTGTTCAAATTGGACGCACAAGTAGCAAATTTAGACCACAAATCATGATAGAATAAAGCAATACACATGAGTCACACAAGTATACACCAGTTCAGTTAGCACAGACAGATGAACACGTGACCTATTGTAATTATATAATATGAAAAATAATAATATGAAGAAAAAAGTATGATTCCTTGCGGTAGGTTCCATGGTGACCTTGCGATAGTCTACAACAAATTGTTTGGTGGTTTCTGGTCAATAATTGACGCTGCTGTCTTGAATCTTGTTGCAATTTGTCCATCCTTGCTTTCTCTTGTCATCTCTTGGAAGGGGTAAATTACCAGGGGAAATTTTGTAATATTTTCCACCGGGTTAAAAGGTGTATAGACATGTAAATGAATAGGTGAAAAGACTTAGTATTAATAGAGGTAATGCATAAATGTAATATTAGCTTGTTTCTTTAGACTTGCCTATTCCAACCACAGTAGTGCTGGTGAAGATAACGGACACAAAAACACCAACCAAGATGTAAGACGGTCTTGGCAAACGAATATATAGTGTCGATGTCCAGATTGCCCACACATAGGGGTCCAGTTTTCTTTGTTCACACCAACTTTTACAACAAAAGAGAATCAAGAATAGCTCCTATTATATTCGTCATGAATCTTCCAAACAGACCAATATCGAACCAAACTCACATTAGAGATCATATCGGCGATTGAAGTTTTAGAGAATTGTCGAATTTGAAAAATGTTGGGAAACTGAACCGTGGGTATTGAAACGTTCTTCTTTTTGAGACGTTTGCTTTCAAGTATTCTTGAGGGGGTTTTTCTGGTCAATTAATTACAAAAGTTTCTGTTTTGGAACACTCAAAAGAAGTCGATAGATCGCCTGCAGACTTGGTATTGACGTACTTGTGCGTGTGGAGGGGCTCTAGAAATGGATATGCTTTTGCTTCTTAGTTGTGCGTTCTTGATGACAGTACGTGCTTCACCGATCATGGTGTAGTATTCGACAGGGGCGTAACCAGACCGCGAGCCTCCGGGGGGTGGGGGGGGGGGCAAGAAACCAGAAGTTTTCCTCCCCGATTTTTCCGGCGCCAATTTTTTCCGGCTCGCTGTGCTCGCCGAGTAGACCCAACCAAGGCAACTTCACCATTCCTTTCTCTTCTTCCCTCTTTCTTTTCTCTTCTTCCTCTTCTTTTTCCCCTTTCTTCTTCTATTTCCCTACTTTTCTTTCTTTTTTCCTTTCTTTTTCTCTTTCCCTTCCCTCTTTTTTCTTTTTTCTTTCTCTCTTTTTCTCTTCCTTCTCCCTTTTTTTTTCCTTTTCTCCCATTTGTTTGGCTCCCCTTCCCGATTTTTCCTGATTTTTTTTTGTTGGTGTCCGGGGGGGGGGGGGGCAGCTTGCCTCCCGGCCCCCCACTGGTTCGCCACTGGTATTCGACTTATGTATCCCAAAGCGTTTTTGAAAGAGCGTAGCAGGAGGGAAGTAACGTATCTGTCGCAGTAATGTCCTTAAAGAGACACACTGGCACATTTGAAAAATAAGTGCGCCCCTCAAGATTTTTTCCAAAATCCATATTTTTGGCATGGTTTGTTGGTAAAGCTTTATATACAAAAGCCTCACCCGAAATGATTAAGACCACATCCGCTTCCTTATGGGTAACGGAACGATTTTGTAATTTTAAAATAATGTTGAATTTCGCGTCGCCGGTGAAAATGGCGTTTAACACAGAACACTCACGCCGTATCAATGTTTTGCACACTGTTTTGACCGGTCTATAAACCTTTGTGGTTTTAATACAAGTGAGTACTAGGCCCAAAAATATTCATGCAAATCTCACATTTGTTGATTAAAGTTATGGAAAACTTAAAAGTGTGCCTACAAATTACCTGGATGTCTTTATCCTCATATCACTGTCCCTATATCTTTTGGGGTAGGTTAAAATTTTTTATGTGTAAATATCTCTCTATTCTCCAATGGCCGAACTTTAATCATTTGAAGCAATTGAAGAAATTCATATTTGTGAAATGTGCCAGTGCCGCTTAACTAAAACAATGTTACCTTGATAATTGCCACTAATTCAATTTTATATATGGGAAGTACATTTTTACAACCGCATCATGCTGGAACATTAGACGATTGTCTCTTTTAGTCGCACCTACGATTATGCGTAAATGTGTAAATGGAATGATTAACTAATAAAACCACCCTAAGTAGTTAACAATTCCACTCTCGGACGTGTGTTTATTTGACGACCTAGGTTACAGTGTTAAACCCACGGGGGCCATTGTATTCAAAGGTGGGATATGATGTGGAACAAGGAAACAACGCGTGTAAGTTAAAAGGCGATGTACGCGCGTACAATGATAAGGGTGTCAAAAAACAGCAAAATATTGAAATAAAGGGTATGTTTTTTTTTCAAAGCATGAAATGGTAATCTACGCGAGATCAAAATCATCAAAAATATTCTAATTTGGAAAGTTAAAGCATCATGAGCAAAGCCAAGATAATAAGGGTATAGTATCAACACAATTGCATTGCTTACTTGTTCAGGGTAAAAAAACGGATAAAGGAATTGTTTATCGTAGCAAAAACAGACAAAAAATTGCTTGTTTAGCGGTGTTTTCAGCGGTGGAAATTATTGGTTTAGGGGGCATTTCGGAAGTCCATGTTCACGCATCATATCCACCTTTGGAATTACATCTGGACTCCCGGGGTTAACCGGACAAGAAAAGACATTCCCAGTTGTATACACAGTGTTTTAGTGGAGGAGCTAGACCCAGGTCAAACATCATCGTTACCCATACACTTACCAGAAAAGGTTGACACTTTGGTAGTTAGTATGGACCCTCTATATCAAACGTCGGTAGGTAGTACTTCAAATTGTGGTGTCCACTTTTTCAATAGGTGCCACAATTTTTAAGTTTACACAGGGGTCACTTTTAAAAATGCTCCATAATGATGAATGTATGCCATATTGTCCGTTTTTTAGTCATAAGGATTCCAAAAATGTATAGTTTGTACCAACTCTGACCAATGGTTTTGGAGCTATAGGGTAAAAAGCAAAATGGTTTTAAAAAAGGTCAATTTCTATTGTACAGGGTATCAAAATCGGAAGTAGTGTGCTCCCATTTGTTAAAATGATAGAAGTTGTTCCATCGAGCTTAAGAGTCAAAATATCAGTGGTTTGTACCATCTGCATGCATAGTTACCCTGTATGGGGACAAAATAGGTCATATGTCAACATACCCAATTGGTGTCGACCTTCTTTGACCCTTATTGACGTAAGTAAGCAGTTAACATAATACAAAATACCTTTTAGGAGTCATCTTACCTTCAGCACTAACTTGAAGTATTAA
>JAMKCH010017305.1:0-31500 GCA_023653785.1 Ophioderma brevispina
GAAAGACACGTTCATGCAATAAATGACACGGGGGAAGGGGGTTGATGGTGTTTTCACTCATCACTAAATTAGCTATTGGACTCAAGTCTTTTGATCTGTAGATTCTTGAACATTTCAATTCAATCCATTTCTCTCAACAATTATTCTAATACACAAAAGACTTACATGCTAAGTGGCAAAATAGCCACAGAGAGATAATATTCACTAAATTGGCTCAGGTAAAAAAATGAACTTTGCCAGCAGACAGTGTTGTGCACATGTATGTTAAATCAACAAGTACTTTGTTAAGATGCACAAGTAAGAATGCGGATGCAGAATTCCTTCACTGCATGGCAGCTTTATTTAAATTCTGTCATTCATCTCTAATTTTTTCCTAGTGTAGCTGGTCCTTTTTCATAAGATCCAAACACCTATTTAGTCAACCCAGGGTAGCCTATCTGCTTATCTAATTAATAATAGATACTTGTGGGATGGGTTATCTATTAGTGGAGTGGAGTTGAATTTGAGTTTTTTTTTAAAACCCTTCAAACATACCCAATGATTACCACAACATTTAAACTGTAAAATATAGTTATGTAAAGGTAATTAAGTAGCGAAGTGCATTACTGTGGGATATGGGTCTGGCATCAGTTTGTGGCCCTGTTTGTCGAGAGGCCTCTCGACCAAAAGTGGACAAACTCATGCTCAGACACACTAGAAAAATAAAAAAAATAATGTGTTAAAATTAAGAAAAAGTCACCATAGAAAATAAATAACTTCACGAATTACACACCGGACATCAATTGGCCTTCTTACTCAATCCACCCGTATCGTTCAATTCGAAGTTGTAAGGATTATTGTTAGTTGATGGGTTCCATCCCATTTTAAAAACCCGTGGTGTTTACCAGTTAATGGAGGTCATATGAGCTTGCGAGTTGCATACACCAAAGAGTTGGACAGAAACAACAAACAGATATTGCCAGCAGAGCTGCTCTCCAGTTATTAAAAAGCTAGGGGATATAAATTTGGATTCTCAATTTAAAGGTATGTGGTCCGATCTTTAGGCCTAGTACTTTGTGTATGGTACACACCATGTCCAACGCGTATAAAATTGGGTGTTCAAATCTGTATATTGTGCCACCACAAAATGAATTCGGCCGCCTCAACGGAATAACTAGCATTGTTGAAGGATGTGTTGGGCAGAAGACTAACTTCATTCCCGTTGATTGTAAAAGGATAAGTATCACAAACAACAGCATTGAGAGTTTTGACACGCATTATTGGCGTGCAGGTGACTCCCTCTCAATTAAAAGGCTGGATCATGGTAAAAAAAGTATTGTCCATAAGAGTCTTTGTTTTCGAGTAGAGCAACTCCTGTCAAATGAAAGTAAACAGTAAATGTCCAAGGAAAAAACGTGGGTTGCGGGTTTGGAATGACCACGGTTCAGTGGCAGTGGCGTACGTAACCAGCTTTTTTCGGAGCGGGGGGGGGGGGCAAGGGGGCACATACATTTCAGGGGGGCAAACATAGGGGCGCACAAATTTCCGCTCACTACGCTTCGCATGCGTTGACCCAAATTTTGAGAGCTGGGGGGAGGGGGTTGGCAACTAATGTACCCTCCCCCGTGCGTGCGTCAATGTCATTTTACTTTGCATACATTAAAAATTTGTTAGTATTATAATCGTATAGCGACTTATGTGTTTATATACATGTATGTATTACACACGTGCAGAAATCACTAATTTTTCGGGGGGAAGATTCCCTGCCCCCCCTGGCTACGCCACTTTCGATGGGTGAGGGTTCACGTTGGCAAACATAGGTATATAGTTTATGCCAAGTATGGCAGGCTAATCCTCATACTTAGTGCGCACTATTTTTCATATTATTATTTAATTATTTTTTTTTCGGGAAATTGTAGGATTTAACTGAAAGTTTGTTTTCAACTGAAAATTTAGTTTTAGGGTGAAAACTTTTTTTTTATTGAAAACTTAGTTTATCGAGAAAAAGCTTATAAATATTGACTAAAAAATTTGTCATTCATATAAAACCTACTGATTTCTTAAGAGTTTGTCTGGGTTTGTCAGTGATCATTTTGAACTGAGAATGACAATGTTTACTAAATTGCTTTTTGAGGTAGTGCGAGATTTTTGAAATTTATATTTGCCTAAGCTTTAACATGATAAGATTTTTTTCAGTAAAACTTGTTTAAACTTGGTTTTTT
This sequence comes from Ophioderma brevispina, assembly GCA_023653785.1. Lineage (NCBI taxonomy): Eukaryota > Metazoa > Echinodermata > Ophiuroidea > Amphilepidida > Ophiodermatidae > Ophioderma > Ophioderma brevispina. The sequence goes on from JAMKCH010017305.1 coordinate 2,202, forward strand.
ACTTGAAAAACACTGAGTTTTAGAAATATATTTGAGAAACATGGTTTTCAACAGTCAATCATTCATCATGAATGAATGAATAAACTTTTTCGAAAAAAAAATTATTGACTAATAAACACAAAGTTTTGAAAAATCTACGTTTCATAGAGAATACCCAAGTATTTTCAGGTTGTTTTATACTAGTTTTGGGTAATTTCTTTTAAAAAAATGTTTTTCAGGAAGGTACAGAATTTCAATTTCCAATTTGAAAAAGTTCGTTTTTCAAATTTGATCAGAAAACTCACTTTATCAAACTCCAAGTTTTTCATTTTGAATTGGAAAAAAAATATTATATAGAGGTCCGGAGAACATGGGGAATTGAAAAGTCACTCAAGCACGCCAGTTCACAAATTAGGATAACTTTGTCACACCACCCTAACGATGCTTGATGGACATGGTTGGTAAATTTGTTGTTATTGATTATCATATTGTTGTTCAGAGCGTTGTATTTTACGAATGCATCTTGTGTTGATAGAGGTTTGTCTGAAGTCACCAGGAATACGGAGTGCACAAATTATCAAAGTTCTTTGTTTCGCTTGTAAGGTTATATAGATCTTTGTTTGGCGTGCAGGTTTATATTAAATTTGTGCCTCCTGCCTCAGATTTAACCTTATGGAACTGATTGTAGGTATAATGGCATGAACAACAATGGCTAATCACCAATACACTGGTGCACTAGAAGTGTATTTGAGGTGAACCCCCCATGAGGGTGTTCAAATGTACTTACATCCCATAGTATTTCCCGGGTAGGACCAGGTATTTCCCAGTAGTGCATGGTATTTACCAGTATTTCCAGGTATTTCCAATATTTCCCGACCTTGGTGGGAAAATACTAGGATTTCCGGGAAATTGCCAACTTTTTTTACTTTTCATTTGACAGGCGTTAGCTCTACTCGAATACAAAGACGGTATTACCAGACAAGATGTTATATAACAAGATTAGGCCACTAAACTCATCCACGCCATTTCACACCTTATGAATAGCTTTATCACAACCCTTCAACAATGTGCATGATAAGGGACAAAGAGAATAAAATAAAAGAAATAATAAAAAAAAAACTGGACAGTGCTGCTTGTTAGTGATGTATCATGTATTTACATGTACACAACCACTTTTTCCGTGATTTTTATGAATTGAGCAAATATTATGTGACAATTAAAATGAACTAGTGTCATCAAACCTAATAGTCAGAACTAAAAGGATTTAGGTAAGTTTCCTGATATTACCATTTTGACGGCAATACGCATGTAAAACAGACCAACCTTATAAAAACCATGTGGACAAATGTGTTGTGTTTTCAATACCCTGTCTCCATGGGTGACAGAGGAAAACCCATGGCTTCGATCCATGTACCTCTGACTAAAACTACTTAAAGGGAGACACTACCGAGCATCTCTCCACAGTAGAAACTGTAACACCGCTATAGTTCCTATAAAACCTAGAATTTAAGCGTAATTTGTTTTGTGGCGAATATTTGTCTAGTAGAGATATGCTTTTGGTATCATGTGTGTATTTCATATTTAACTTACAATTACAAAATGGATGAGAAAGCTTTTGGCGATATGATATGGTGATATGTGAATCGCCATGAAATCCTCATTCTAGGCCACACACACATTTTGATTTTGGAGCCATTTTAGTGCATTTCATTTTTTATTTGATTTGCATTTATACAAAAATGCTTCAGAGATAGAAAATTTAATCAAAAAAATGTAAGTGATCCCAAATCGATATTTCTTGGTTTATAAACTAATAATTTGACAGTCAAATATAACCCTAACACGTCACGGGGTCGCTGGTTATAACACGTCCGACCAGCAATAGACGGCAATACAAAAGTGTCTCCTGATGTCCGACTGGCAATAACAAGCAATTAGTGCCTTGCATTGCCGGGGGACGTTTTCCCCTCAGCAGAAAAACTTGCGGGAAAACTGTTAACGTCCGACCGGCGATTGGCAGCAATGTACCTCCTGAGGGGAAAATGTCTGACCGGCAGTCGGCCGCACTGCGCCTTCTGCTGGGAAACATCCGACCGGCAGTCCGTAGCAATGCGCCTCCTGAGGGGCAAACGTCCGACCAGCAATTGGCAGCAATGCACCTCCTGAGGGGAAGACGTCCGACCGGCAACGCAAAGCAATCCCAGCAAAAAAAATAGTTCTTGACGCCCGACCGGCAATTACAATCAATAAGTGCAACTTGCTTGTAATTGTTGGTCAGACGTGTTAGGGATAATAGGCAAGTGTTTTTTGATTTGCCATATGGCCGATTGAGTATTTCTGGAGAAAATCCTTTTCCAAAGAATAATTTAAAAAAATAAAAGTGCATTTTGCATTTAGGGTTTTGGACTACCTACTGGAAACAAACTTGATTTTTTTTTGCTTTACAAAAAATATATGAACTTGCTTCTGATACCAACTCAATTTTGATGCCCAAGTAAATAGGTCGTCAATCAGGTCATCTACCTTTAGTAGTAGTAAATCCAAAGTTTTAAATCCGGTTTGTCCCCGTGAATGAGGGTGGCCGGATTCTCCTCAAATTCGCAGCAACTACCTTTCTCCCTCCTTCCACTTCACCCGATTCAATGCATCCTCCATCCTCAAACCAACCCTCCTACTCTCCTCCACTTGCTTCTTCCAAGTCTTCTTTGGATGTCCTCTCCTCAAACCTCCCACCTCAAGCTCAAAAGCCCTTAAAACATGCCCATCATCCTTCCCCATACCAGCATACACTATTTCGCCTTCGCCCACACAATGGTCCATTGACTCCTCCAAACCAAATCGCATCCAAGTCACTCAGTTCCTCATTTTCCATCCATTAAACTTCAACCCCCTCTCACCCCCCCCACCTCGCTCTCATCATTCATTGCTCTCTCGGTCCTCCTCAGGAAGCCCCAATCTCATTTTCCTCAGGGACACATGTCTTCTCACTCCCATACAGGCCCGTGCCCCCCCCCACCCCCACCACCCCCCCCCCCCCCCCCCCCCCCACCCCCCCCCCCGCTGGTAAGACATGATTACAGCATCACCTGATCTCACACAGCTCTATAAGCTATTAGCTGTTTTTTATCCAACAACTGAGGTACATGAGGTAGGGGGTGGTTATAGATAAGATTTGGTATCAGTAATGACCAGCTATGTCATCAGCCTCAAAGGTTAGAAAACCAACCAAATACACTCAACCGATCATGGGCCAAAAACAAGAAGTGCCATGCTGATAGCTTGATAACCAGCAAGCGCAGCCAATTTGCCAACAGGTTGGAGGACGTCTGCATCCAGCTACACATCTGCTTCAAGAATCCCGTGCCAGATCTCCAATGCTCACGGGCAATTCAGACAAAACTTCGCAAGAACCTTCCAAGGAGGCGAGGTCAAAGCGGATGAATGGATCTTATCTGAACCCGAAACCAGGGACCGGCGAGAAGACTTTCTTTTATCAAAACAAAATTAAAAAATGTCGGGCACGGGGTGACAAGTTCCATTACTGTTCGCAGGTGAAATTGGGGCATATAAGTATGAGAGTGGCTCTTTTGAGTCCATTTTAAGTAATAGAAACAGGCTCTGAATGGGGAGCGAGTTAACAGATAAAGATGGATACTACCACACCAAACCAGGAGCCGTATACTGTTTACAAGGGAGGCATTAAAGAGGCTAAAAGTACATCATGCGTCTTTTTTTATCTTCAATTTTTTTTGTGTAGCAATTTCCCTTTCATACCAATTGTGCTTAATGCAAATAAAAGTTGCCCCCTCTGGATCAAAGGACGTGGGATGATGTGCAAAAATATGAGGCATTTTATCCCTCTTATGGAATTCGGCTTAAATGTGAGCAAACACGGCGTATCCAGACCTTGCTTGGTGAGGCGAAGGACCCGTGATAGTGGAAAAATCGGATGATTTACTGTTTTGGCCTGAACCCCTGGGGGCGTTTTGCCCCGCAAGCCTCCCATAGATAAATTGGCAAGAATTTTGCGGGCTTGCTGCAAGTGTATTTCGTAAAATTGATCAAACACTGACAAGACTGCAAACTTTGCCCCCGTTCATGGGATGGACTTGGTAAAGTAATTTGGTCCCATCTGATTTGACTGCCTTACCCATGGATATTTCCGAAATATATGCAAGAATATTAATGGGAATTCCCACTGTCTTCTTTGGCTTTGATCCACAATATTTTAAATGTTTATCGGGAAATGGGATATGCCAATAGGGTGTTAAGAAAGAGTTATGGGCATTCCCAGTGTCATCTTTGGGACGTTGGTTAATGTCTTGGATTGGGAATGGAGTGTCATCTTGGGGTCATTATAAGGGTTGTTTTGCAAGAAAGTAATGAGAAAGGGGACGTCTCTTTTAATTTTTCATGATCGAAATCCCCATGCTTGTAATTCAGAAAAACGTGGGAGTTTCACCGTCTTTGGGTGGAGGGTGGGCGGAAAGTTCCGGGAACAGCCCATTTTTTCCTCCCAGCCAAAAACTATTGTGAATAAATATGAGTTTAATTATAGTCAGATATTGCTTGGTTTTGAATGTTCTCATTGTATGGCGTGTTTCCTTTCACAGGAATAATGGGCTCGAGGACCCTGGACCATTTGAGCATGTCAAATGCTGCATTGCATTAAAAGTAAAAACAAGATTCCAGACACTAATACCCTATTTCTAACAAATAGATAGCACCAAATTTTCTTGATGAAACTACTTATGTTAAAGGCTGACTCAGGATTTCGAAATATAATTTTTTTGTATAGAAATAAAAACATAGACAAACTAGAAATAAGATAGGTACTAAAATGCTTCATTCCAACGTTAGGGAAGCTGAATATGATGTATGTTTTCAGCGTGACATTGATGCATAGTATAACAGTGCCATGATACCCATGTATAAGCAAAATTTATAACAAAGAAGTTTATAACAAAGTTGAGATTTTCTGTTTGAAGGATTAGATTGAGCTTAGTTATTCACACAGTATTTAGTAAATGGACCCGACCTAAGTATATGCAAAAAACCTGATTGTTTGAAAATTGAGTGCGCCCTTATCAGGGACATCTCTGAGTCAGCCTTTAACTGTAAAATAACAGATTCAGGAGGGTGTGTCTTTGTTTTTTGAATACACGGCTGGATTCTTACGTGCATGGTAGCTATACGGCACACACGTCTATGCAGAAGCTACTGCCAATGCATACAGTAAACAATGGGCAAGTGCCAATGCAGTAGCTGCCAAGTGGAGATGGTTTGTACAAGTGTAGTATTATTCCCCCACATTAATAAAAAAAAAATGCAAACTTTGCCAAAAAGATCTAAAAAAGCATAAATGGCCATGAGAAAACCGTTAGGCGCTAAGAGGCCAGTTAACAGGTAGTACTATTGACTTAAAGCCGATTCTTGCACACTATCTCTGTATGAGGCCTGTAAGGGTATGTCTAGTAGGTAGGTTATCTGTGTCTATCCAGTATGTAGTGGAGGTGTACGCGGTATACGTAAAAAAACCCACTTTGGGTAGCGCTGAACTTTGTTCGGCAGAGACTTAGTAATCAATGTCTGTCTGTCTGGTCTGTCTGTCTGTCCTTCCCTCTGTCTGTGTATGTCGTTACTGCTGTGGTCTAGCTCTGTCTGACTGCCTGACGTCCGTGTTCACGGGCTTGGGTCGATTTTATCTGGAGTTACGCTAAGGGCTATGATGATGAAACTTGGGGGCAGAAGGGGGTCCACGAGTTCTCGACCTGATTAGACTTTTGGGCGTGTTAAATATGCACATTAAGTATCTAATTGCATAATTTAACGAAAATTTTACCGCAAGTTTGGTTACAAGTTTTCTGGAGTACCGTCAGGCGTATGATGATCGTAACTTGGCGGATGGGAGCGGGCTGGAGGGTCTCGAACTGATTAGATTCGGGCGGTGTATTTCGGGTACATTAAGTATGCAAATGAGCAATTAATATGCAAAAAAAACAGCGTCATTGCTATAATTGTGAAAAGGTACATTGGATACGGAAAATCCGTTCCCTGCATGAAAAGCATGATCTGGTGAGCACTTTTTTCAATTTGAACGTTTGTTTGTACATGCGCTTAGGTATGCAAATGAGCTAATTAATTAAATATGCGTAATTACTGTATCTCTGAAACCTCATGGATAGGCAAAAATTCTTCTCTACATGAAAAGAATTACTTAGGCCATGCATCTTTGGTGAATCATAATTGGTTAAAAGTGCATAGTGGGGCGATTATTATTAAAAAGGGGCATTTTGATACAATTGATCTATTAAAATGCTAATGCTGTGTATCAATGACATTGTACATGGGATATGCAAAATTCCTTCGCTACATGAGAACTCTATGCCATAAATCTTTTGTATGAATCACAATTGCGGGCAAAATTGCAAGCAAGTGGATCTTAAAGGGGCATTGTTTGATGCATGATCTAAATAATATGGCGTAATTGAGGTATCGCTTAATGGTACATGGATATGCAAAAAATCCTTCGCTACATGAGGGGGGGGGGGGGGGGGGTGACTACTATATGGTAAATCTTTTGTGTGAATCATAATGGTGGTCAAAATGCATGTCGGCCACTTAAAGGGGACATTCTTTGATTATTTTAAAATGCAAACTAATGCGAAATGCTTGGTCCATTTCAAGCAAATTTACTCAGGTTGTCAATGGTCGTGTGAAATACTACACTTCAAAAAGAATTGATTCAGGAGTTTGTGTACCCTTACAATAAATTAGGTTAGCATGTGTTTTATTTGGCATTCCTTTATCTTGCTGGGGTGAGTTTGTGGTGTACAAAAGCAGGGTACAAACAAAGAAGACTTATCAAAAGGGGAGTAAACCACAACAAGGTAATTCAAATCACTAGAGTAGATCAGTGCCCATGTTGTTTTTTTTTTCATTGAAATGATTTTTAAAGTTTGGTCAGTCTTTTGGGTTGTCAGCCTGTTACATTCTTGGAAAAAGTGAAATACGCAAAATTGTGCTTTCGAAAAAAAAAACTGTCACACAAATCATCATTCACACCGCTTTCTGGACCCCATAGGGCACTCAAATTTAAAATGTGTCACATGATTTTTTTCAAAAATAGTTTGCCAAATTGGAATCAATTTTCATATTTTACTATTTAGTGATTTTAAGGATTTGTTCATGACTTTTCATGATTAATATCTCTACATTGGAAAATGTTGTGACCCTTTGGGTGGTGTCAAATGAATAGCATAACTAAAGAATACAATAAATGCAAACCCGGGGGTGCTACTCCTACCATCTCTTGGTTTTGATTATGTTGGGGACATCTTAAGATTAATATCTGCCCAAACGGAGATGTTGTACCTCTATGTGGTATCAAATGAAGAGTGAGAAGTATAGATACTATAACTGCAACTCGGGGGTGGCTACTCCTAAACGGCTGTCTTACCTTGTGCTCATGTGGGTGGACTTTCAGATTAATATCTCCCCACGGAAAATGTTTGACCCCTAGGGTGGTGTCAATTGAAAGATGAAGGTATAGACTACTCTAATGCAAAACCAGGGTGCTATCCTAAACATCTCTGACTTATGCTCGTGGGGAGGGAAATTTCACTTGCAAGATTAATATCTCCACATGTGAAAAATGTTGTGACCCCTAGGGTTGAGTTTCAAATGAAATAGTGGGGAAGTAAAACTATTAAAAAATTGGAGTTTAATCTGCTTGCAAACTTTTTGGGGGGACAACCCTGAACTCGCACAGGAGTGCATCTGGTGCTGCTTTTTGTCTTACACTTAAGCGCGAAAGCAGGCGGAGACTTGTGGTTCGAGAACCGCCTTGTTTGCCTATATGCTTGACGCGTATGCGTGAAGTAGTATCTAGCTATCCGCCAACGTATATGAGAAAAATAGTAATTAGATTTATATCGGTATACTTTGGTGTGTCAATCATCTTCTCTAAGGGACTTGTCTTTTCGGCTTAGTGTTTTGAACTTTCGGGGTAAAGGATTATAATGCAAATTATTTTTGAGTAGGGGCACAGAAAAAGCTTCTACACTGGCCTACTTGGTATTAGCCTACGTCCTCCTTCTAAATGTGGCCATTTCGTTCATACTTCATGAAAATGGATTAATATATATATTCCCCTTATTTCCCGTTTTGACACCATCAACTCTGCAGCCCAGGCAAAATTTTAGGGACTTGTCCAAATTCTTGAACTAATACCTATCAACAAACTGAGCTGGCTGCAGATAGACTTGTTAGCATGCAAAGGTTTAAGAAAGGCAAGCTGCCTTGACAGTTTAAGCACCTGTGCTAGAGGCTATGGTAGAGGTAAGGTAACAATTCCAGTAATAGCAACTCCAGTGTAACTTCTAACTCAACCTCATTTCTTCCTCTGTTTAGTAACTACGTGGCATAATTTGGTGATCGCTGGATCAAATTTAGTTAAACCAAAGTTTTAATCCGGTTTTGTCCCAATAAACCTGCTGTGTGGGATTTACCTGGAACCAACATATAATTGACTGATGCCCTTCCTGATGCTAATCCAGTTTTCGGCGGTGGGCCTCCTTTGGGCCACCACGCCCATCCTCAGGCAGCAATTTGCTGGCTTGCCAGTGTTGGCGCACCTAGCTCGCCAAGAGCTGATGCCCTTGTGGGTATATCTTTTTCATTCTACAGGGTAACCAGGTACCCTCCTCATCATATTTCCTTAGAAACCAATGGGTGACAGTTTAGCCGCCGACAACTCGTCTGAAATCTAGCTTAATTACATGGACATGAAATTGCGGTTATAGACTGGTGCTTGTGGAGAAGCGTCTAGGTTTTTACATCACTGCACAGAGGAAGAGATAGAGCTTAATTTTGGTAGTCCTTATAAATGGTTTAATGTCATAACTTGACTTTCAAGTACTAATTAAATACATGGCCAATCTAAAAGTTACATTGTGTGGGAGATCTTGGCTATTGTTTTAGAGGTGTGCAAAGGTCCCCTAGTTCAGGTTCAATGGACCCATTACCTGTTTGAATTTTCATTGGGTTGTCAAAAGTTTGTGTGTTTTTATTGGTAAAGATCTATCAAGACAGGGGATTCTGATCTCCCTGATTCGGCTTGGCCTGAGGATTTGGTGATATATTTTGCAAACAATTTCTCTGAAAACAGGTCTAGTGTTAATTACTCAGCTGAAAGGCACATGCCTCTGGGTCATGACACAAAACTGGTGTTAAAAACACTGATAATTACTCCTAGCTCCAAATCCTCATTTCAGGCCCTGTCTGCCATGGTAAGCATGATGACAGATGACTTGGGTGTTGGTGATTCAACTAGATCCTTTGTTTTTTTTCCTGATGCCTATTGTGGATTCACTAATTCATTTTTGTATTCTTTCATAGGTTTCCATTTGGTATTCTCCAAAGATGTTTCCTTGGAAGTGATATAATTTATCAGGACTGAAAACTGGGAACCCTGTGGGTAAGTAAGGACTATCTAAACTATGTTTAAATCCACTTTTTCTAAGGTTTAAAAACGCTGTGTAACCACATGGAATAAGGTTCAGGGGACATCTCAGCAGAAAAACTACAGAAGGCAGTAACGCAGGTTCATCACCATCACACCATGTGCTCATGTACAGGGATGTAAGACTTCTGGCCTTTGGCCGTAATAAAAAAAAATCTGGAATATTTATGGACTTGGGTGGTGTTATTTCAGCATATGAGAATACGCCACATTTTTTGGTGGGGATATACCCCTTTAACTCCTCTTCTGTAGCCTTTTTATTTGGATGATTCTCGCAAAAGTTGCGTGTCGCGCTCAGCGTTTTGCCTGCTAGGGCAAGGTCCGGATCATTTTCAGGGGATTAATGATATGCCCACTTACATCCCCGCAGGTAGTAAAGAAAGGGGGAGTTATTGGGGTAGTCTGTAGTGTGTAATGGACTTTGATAGAAACCCTATGTTAAGATTTCTTCATAAATCCCTCATTTGGTGAAACATAGAAGTTGATGTCGACTGTTGTGATATTATTCATATTTCAGGTGGTGTTGGTGAGTGTATGTTGAAACAGTTGTAAGCTTAAAATTGGAATCCCACAACCGCAGACCCCTCTCTGATTTGAGAGAATACGAACTGTGGTAAAGGTGAGTGTTCTGGATATATCAACAAAAGCTACAACTCTGTCAATGAAAAGAAAAAAATCCGTAGCTGCATTGGCCTTGCTGTCCCATTTTGAGCTGGACATTCCAAATTCTAGAATTGTGGATTAGAAAGAATAGTTTGTAGTGCTAAAACACCTTGGTTTCTGTGCAATGTCTCATAAAGCTAAAAGCAGGTCAGATGGTGTAAATATGCTTTATATTTTTTATATGATATGAACATGTCATCTTTTAACTTATGTAAACCAGCATCATCCAGTTTGTCTAAAAGGAATTCACTTTAATAGAGGCCTACAGTTCAAGTGAGATTGTGATTTAAATTTCCCGTAGAAGTGCAACGTATAGGCTTCGTTGCCCGGCATTTTGGTCCCAGGGTACAGGACACATGTTACACAATGCAAAGTTTAATTCCCCACGCTATAAGCCTATTGTTGGTTTGGACTGATTGATGGGCAACAAATCCTATCACGTGGCACTTCTACTGCAAATTTGATATGAGGGATTCCCTGGTGTAGTTGATATGAGGGGGGGGGGAGTCATATCATTTTGATTCAACAAAGTTACATTCCTTACCTGTGTGATTGCCTGCATGCGTTTCTGTTTTGCATATTGCATGCTTGTTTGTTTTGTATTGTCCCCATCCCAGGTGCTTACGGTGCTGCAGTGTTGTACAGAAAGAAAGATGACGACTCCCTGGTAATCCTTAAGGAGATTAATATGCATGACCTACTGCTAATGAAGGCAATGGCTCCTCAATGAGGTAACACGGTCCACTGTATTGGCAAAATTAACCCATTTTTGGCCTAGACCAATGGGGGTAGTCCTACGAAGGTGTGACGTGATTGTTTTCACGATCTTCACTTCATTCCAGATGGAATTAAAAGAAGTCATTTCAGAACATGCACTAGACAAGGTAATATCACTCTTCCTCCTCCTCCTCCGCCTCTAGGCATTTTATGGGAGGTTTATAAGCTTTTTTGAATAACTAACTCTCAGTGTGTATCAGTCAAATCCTACAATACACTATTTTTGGGAAATTTCACCTTAGTAAAGGTCTGTGATCCCCCAAACCTCCCTATTTTTTCCCTTTAACACTAAAACCCTGACTTTTAACACTCATTTTAGGCCACATGGTGCTAGTACTACTTTGTGGATTTGGACATTTTTATTTTAGGAGGGAAATTTTTGTCCTTTCAAATAAAGGAATTCATAAAATGGAATAATTTTGAAATCTTGGAGGAATTTTGCATTTGAGGAACTTTTTCCAATCTTGGAGAAAGTTGGATTGTTTCCCAGAATTGGCATTTTTCAGCCTGGGTTTTAACTATCAATCCTACGGAGGAAACTCTTTCAATCTTATCAAGTGTTTACTGTTTCAAAATTGTAACGTTCAGACATGGTAAATGACATGCAAGCTGCAGTGAACATGCTGTGTGTAATGATGTAAAAAATTGCTATGACAATTCTGCGAGTACGTTGGGAAGAAGGTGTGCTTTTTGGCATATTGGCGGAAAGTTTGGCATGTGTTGGCCATGTAAAACAATTGCAAATAATCTTCTAGTTGAAAGTACTCTTTCGATATATTTTGCATATTAAGGTCCCGAGAAATGCAAATAGAATTGATGTGGTTTGTGTCAATCTTCGGAGCAGGAAGCATTCAATATTGGGTTGTTGATGACATCATGTTGTGTTACGTTGAGTACTAGAAAATTCCATGTGCGTTTTTGAAAATATTCATGACACTGCCTGAAAATCAATAGTTTCACGATGATTCCCTTGGTATTGTAGTCCTTTTTTCTGGCCTGTTTTATTGGAATGGCAATGACCGAAAAGATTTGGGATTGTTTATCATCTCATTTCCTGGTAACCTTTAATAAGTTCTCTTTTGTGACATGGTAGGTCTAAAATAAACTCCCCATATCACCTTATATTTAGGATAAAAAGAAAGTGGTAAAACTTGTTTTTTTATCCACTCCTGGCTTGAAAAGCAGAGGGGATATGCGCTTCAGTCGGCGCGTCCAACACAATCTTGGTGAAGCGCGATAACATGAAGACCCCTAAGTTTATGGTTAATGTAACTTGGTTGGGATCGACTGGCCATGCCCTTTCATCTGATTAGATTCATGGGCGTGGCATTGCAATTAGGTACCTAATTTGCATAATTTAAGGAGTTAATTTGGGTATTTTTACCCACAATCCTGTTAACGCGATTACATGAGACCCATAAGGTTATGGTGATGTAACTTTGGTGTGTGGATCGGACTGCCATGGCCCTCATCTGATTAGATTAGGGGCGTGCATATGCTAATTAGGTAACCAAATTTTGCATAATTAATGAGTTAATTTGGTGTATTTTTCACCAAAAAGCTTGTGAACAAACTATCTGAAGATCCATCAGTCCTATTTTGATGAAACTTGGTGGGGTGTGGGGAAATCATGTACTCTCGCTCTCTGATTAGGTTGTGGCGCATGATATGCTACTTAAATAGCTAATTGCATATTTATATGGGCTAATTTGGGGTATTTTCACCCAAAAACTTGTGAACCCACTAGCTGTAAGATCTTTCCATAAGTCCGATTTTGATGAAACTTTATGGAGGGGTGGGGAACATGTACTGCATTGCTCTGAGTAGTGTGTAAGTGGGTTGTCCGGTTTAAAGGTGGTTGTCCGGGTTTAAGTGGGCGGGTCGGGTTTAAGGGCGTTGTTGGCTTTAAGGGGGTTGTCCGGGTTTAAGGGGGGTTTGCCTGGGTTAAAGGGTGGTTTCCATCTTTAAGGGGTATTGGGTTTAGGGGGATTGTTTGGGGTTTAAGGTGGGTTGTCCGGGTTTAGGGGGTTTTCCGGGTTTAAGGGGGGTTTCTGGACTTAAAGGGGGATTGTTGGGGTTTAAGGTGGGTTGTTCCGGGTTTAAAGGGTTGTCCGGGTTTAAGGGGGGTTTGTCTGGGCTTATTCAGGGGGCTTGTTGTGGTTTAAGGTTGGGGTTGCACGAGTTTTTAAGGGGGGTTTCCAGGTTTAAGGGGGGTGTTGGGTTTTTAAGGGGATTTTTGTTGGGTTTAACGGGGGTTTCTGGGTTTAGGGTTTTGTGGCACATAATGTTGGCTTTACGAGGGGGTTGTCCGGGTTTAACGGGGGTTGTCGCGTTTAAGGGGGTTGTCCAGCTTTAAGGGGGGTTTTGGGTTTAAGGGGGATTGTTGGGGTTTAAGAAGTAAGGTGGGTGGTCCGGGTTAAAGGGGTTGTCCGGTTTAAGGGGGTTGTCTGGACTTAAGGGTGATTGTTGGGTTTAGGTGGGTTGGTCCGGGCTTAAAAGGGGTTGGTCCGGTTTAAGGGGGGTTTGTCTGGCTTAAGGGGGGCTTTTTGTGTTTAAGGGGGGTTGCACGAGTTTTAAGGGGGTTGTCAAGGTTTAAGGGGGTTGTTTTGGGGTTTAAAAGGGGATTTTTGAGGTAATAACTAAACCGTATAAATTTTGGCACACATACTACATAATTTCTGTTATTGAAAGAAGCCCATATTTGTTTTACTCATCTACACTTTTACTCTCTTTCGGATGCCCCTTTTTTTTCACACGCTAGCCATAACCCGATATCTATCCAACAATAAATTGGACCCACATCCCCTTAACAGAATAGAGTTTGTCCAAGGATAAATGGATAGGGCAGAATGTGGGTACTTTAAACTATAACTTGTTAAAAAATACGAAAATCAAAGGGTAGATGACATTTGCAAGCTGAGTATTTAAAAATTGGTAAAACCCGCTCCCGCCAGGGGATTTAGCGGTTTCTAGAACCGCGACCTGTATTTTTTTATGTGACATTTATTCATTTTAATAATTTGGTATGTTTTTATCAGGACTGTTTTCAGGAATAGAGATTTCATTGTTTCTCTACACAGACATCACTATTTCACTGTTGTTAAAACAACAATGCCCTAAATGGCACCAATTACATGTTAAATTGAAAATGGTCCAGCTAGAATTTCTGGCTTGTTAAGATTTAAGACAATCCTCTTGATAGAAGAGCATCAGCAGCAATTTGGAGAAAGCAAAGACATATAAGACCACTCTGGAATACTCTTATGCCATGTGTTTTGAACTCGCCACCCATAGCGGTACATTGTGTGATTCTACTAATTGGGCATCTATCGCCTTCAAGTTAGCAATAACACAGAAGTATTCACCCACCTATAACAAAAGATACATTTTTCTAGAAAGGGAAATTTCATGAGATTTCAAATTGCCACTAACAAATTGGGTAGGGTGCATAGAAGCATTTAATATGGTGAAAACATTTCCCTTTCAGGAACACAAAAATATTTTTCTTTTAAAAGCCATATCTCACACCCCCCCCCCCCCCCCCCATTGCCCCTACACTTATTTTCGCTTCAGAATTTGGAATCCCTTCCTCATCAAATTTCCCCTTCTAGAAAATGTATACTGTGTGGGTTATGCCCTTTTCACAAATAAATACACGAACGAATAAACATTAATAACTTTGGTGTATGGAAATGAGCGAAAAATTCAATAACCACCTGGCGAGTCATTGAGTTCCATTTTCCTCCCTTAGCATGCACTCCAGGTATGACTTAGGGAATAAAGGTAAGGATTTTGGGACCGGTACTCTCTTTAACGACGAATTGAAACCAAGGTGATACCATTATTTTTAAGTGGCAAGAACAAGCCGGAGGGCCATTCTCTCCATGCAGAAATAATGGTGTCGCCTGTTTCATTTTTCGTAAAGAGAGTACCGGTTCCCAAATCATACCTTTATTCTTAAACAGCTTCAACATTTAAGGTCATCTTTAAACCCAATTTCGCGATCCTTTATGGCTTAAAAACACAGAAGGACCTGTCACACCACACCAGTTACACAATCGAACAACCCGTTGAAAACTCAACAATCGTACGCCACGGACGCATCATTGTCAGGTGTGCGCGAACTTAGCAAAACGCAGTTGACGCGAGCCATTCACCCATTGAAACCCGCACCGGGGCATCATCCAATAAATTGCTTACATTTTCACAGCTGATTAAGAATGAATTTACTGAATGGTAAAAATTTTCAATATCTTTGAAAAAACAATTGAAAACAACACATGTAAGTGTATACCTGGCCCATACTTGTCCGGAGTGGATGTGCATACAATTTCATTACATGTCCCAATAGGGGGTATTTCATCATTGGTCATAGTAAATGGGCTCCCTCTCTGAACAAGTTTAATTCCAAAGGCATGCAGTACAGTCCTTGGGAAACTGCTTTGTTTTAGGTTTACTATTAACATAGGCAAGAACCACTGACGCAGTATGGTTGGCATTATGCACATTATGCATGAACTCGTTACTTCCGACTGATTAAAATGTTTGTCAATTCTTTAAATATTCATGTGTCCTATCATATTACATCATTTTGATGCTGAATAGAACATAATCCAATTTTATCTGCAGAAGAAGTAAATTCAGATAATACACCTGAAAAATGTTACCTTCCATAGAGTTTGTGTGTAAAACCGCTTACCCCCGCCTCGCTTCCCCGCCGCCAACCTACCCTGCCCATCTGATTCTTTTAGTCATCAGTGTCATCATTAAAAATGCTAGAGTATTCCCCTTGGCAGGCTGAGAGTGCAATTTTATTTAGCTTGAAATGAGAGCAAAAGCTCTGGCCAATAACCTTCAAGTTTGGCAGCGTATCAGTCAATTCCTTCAATTCGAATTTGGAAAAAACGTAACAAACACACGCAACAGCACCACCTTTTTTGGGTGTCGAGTCAAGGACCCATTGCCTTATCTACTATGGAAGCAGTGAAATCTCGCTTTAGATTTAGTTCCACCAACAAATACTTTAACTGCAAACCCAAGTTTTACCTTTCAGAAAAAATTTTGAGCTTTAATTAATTATGATGAGAAATATCACACGACAACAAATTATAAGTTGGTCAAATTAAAATGGGAGTTGGTTGCTCCAACTTGTTATAACTGGACCGATCCTCACTGACACTTATTCATTTGTAACTTCTTGGACTGTGTTTCCATCAGCAATTCGGGATTGAGTATGCTTGAAACCATCCCAACTCAGCAGTTCCATGACAGTTTTGAGGAAGATGGAACATTGATGATAGATATGGAATATGCTGATGGAGGGTACGAAGGGATATTCAAATATGTAATGATCATGAGGGATCTTGTGGAACAATTGGCCCCTGAGTGAACCGTAGGGCGTGGTGTCTATCTTCCTCCCGAACTGAATGTCGAGGGAAAATATTACCCCACGCCCTCCAGTTCACCTAGGGGACCAATAGATTCCCCAAAGATCCCGAAAAAGATCATTAAATATTTGTTTATATCCTTCATGAATATATTTTTGTTCATTGATGGTTACAATTGAAACTGAGCCCGAGGCCTACTTAACAAATATAGGCCTTGCCTTTAACCTGGTACTTTACTCTGTAGGCTAGGCTAGGCTAGGCAAGAAGAGCTGAGCTTTTAGACAAAAAAGTCCCGCCCCACTTACATATCACACTTTTTCGGTATAAATGAATCTGAAGTCCGTACCGAATTTACTCCCGGGGAAAAAATTTTTTGTTAAACTGCATATAGCTCACCTTCTTTCTGTTTCCGTGCACAGTCATCATCATGTGACAGTCAATGAGATCGCGTGTCCATTCCCTGGCATTAAATAAAAATCACCCGGGAATCACTGTGTTTAATCCTTTACAGCAACTCCTCGAACACTGACAGAACATACTATTAGTTTCTTCTCTTTGTATTCCTCACGATCCGTTCATAGGTTTCCCCACGTGTTTATGCAACTGGGGCGCGCCATGTGGTTGCTATACGGGTGTCGAGACGAAATAGCCTCAAACAATTGCGTCAAAGTTCCTTTTAGATCACTAACTAACAACGTACACATACTGTTATGACGTCTCGTAGATGTCAATGGTCAGAAATACCTTCAAAACAATAAATGAGCCTGTGCACAATGATCTGTTTATATAATATAACCGATTTTAATGATTTGTAATTGTTTCAAGAATTTGTATGTCCCAAAAACATACATAAATCAAAATCCAATTACACACAATGTAGAGACTGATACTTATGTTCAAAAGAGGCGTTGCATTTCAATGCCCAACGATGATATGTCTTTACAGCGAATACTCCAAAATAACGCATGCAAAGTCCACGCTTATAAATCCTCAGGTAATATTCCATTTGGAATCTTCTCAGTTCCTGAAGAAAACTTTTGTCCAGCAGTGCAAGGCGACAAGGTTTTTAATTCCCTCGACACACTCTTCCACAGAATATCAGTCCGATAATCACCCACCACATTTTCTATCTGTCCACAATTGGAATCCTATTTTGATTCCAGCACTTTTGGCTTCAAGACGGCAGTAGAATAATTCCAGCACTCTGCTCCATGGAATGTAATATAATAAACCTGGCACTCAGTACAGGCTGCTCTTTCATTGCTTCATCCCCACTCTCCCCTTGTGCATCTTATCTAACAGGTGTGTTTTGCACACACTCTGGGAGTTCCCTATTCTCTTTTCAACATAAACAAAGTCTTTTTTTTTTTGCCCATGAAATCTTTTATCAATAAAATTGGAACATATATTTTTAATCAAATTTGAGGTAATATAACATCCTCCCCTTACAAAGAAATTTGAATTAATGAAAATTTCCCAAAATCTGGCTTTAAAACCTTAACCGATGTGTTGTTAATTTTTACATCCAGTTTACAACAGTGCAAATTTACAACCTTTTTTATTATAATGTTCTTGCATTTCTGCCTTCAGTCTATATTACATAAATTGAAAATACTAAGATTTCTGAACAAAATTTAGGCAACTCTGGACAAGGCATCTGCCGAGACATTATCTTTTCCTTGAATATGTCTTGATGTTCCCTATTGTATTCTTGTAGAAGTTAACCTCCACCTGAAAAGTCCTTTGATTGCTATTTTTCATCTTGTGGATGAAAAGTCCAACGGATTATGATTCCGTTTACACTAGAACCGGGTGTACTGTTGTACTCAAGTACACTTCAAAATTTTGCAATGCCAGTAGCAATAATCTTTTCTCAATTGTTGATAGTGGTTTTCTGATGTTTGTCAACTTCTTAGAGTAATAACATCCAGGATGATCTCATCATTTCATCTGCTTGCATTGAGAACTCCACCACAAGCCTACATCACTGGCATAACTGCCAACCATGAATTGTTTCTGAAAGTCAGGCGCAATCAAAACTGGCCCATTCATCAAAGTAGATTTGATTTTCTTCAAACGCCTCTTTGCATTGCTCTGACCAGACAAATTTTTGCGTTTTCTCAGAAGGTTGGTCAGCGACACCAATTTCGGAGAAATTTGGACAGATATTTTCTGTAATACCCGACCATACCTAAGAATCTCAATGGAACGATGCGTCTTTTGTACGTCTGTGGTGTGGGGAATTTCTCAATTGCTTCAACTTTTTGCAGTGATTTGGGCCTAATTTGGCCCTTGTCCTACAATATCCCTAAGTTGTGACATTTGCATGGCAAAATTCCACTTTTCACCATATTCACAGTCAAACATCACCTTCCTGAGATAATTTCTCAAATACTGATGGAGCTGTCTCTGTGTTCTTCTTCCCATGTTTCACTGTACACAAGGAGATCATCGACATAGGCCTTCACACAATTCTCTATGTCTGCAACTACTCTGTTTCACTAATCTCTGAAATGTTTCGGCAGATTTTTTTGAGACAATCCATTCTTTTGTATTGTTAGCATCGGGCGTACAAAAAAAAGCTGAATTTCTTTGGCACGTCCAGTGAGGGTACCTTTCCATCCCCATTCAACAATCAACTTTGCTAACCACTTTGGCATTTCCGACTCTATCTATGCAATCATCATCTGTGGATCGGATATGAGTTCGGTTTTGGGACAGAGGTTGACTTTTCGAAAATCTGTGACAAAACGATGAACCTCAGGTTGGTAACCATAATAACAATGGAGAACTCCATTCACTATTGCTTTGGTCTACGTCCCATTGTCTAACATGGATTTCACCTCATTTCTGTATATGTGCAACGTTATTGGGATTCACCCTAGAAGTATGTTCTTTACGGCTCGGAGTCCCCTACATCAATGTCCATGGGTTATACATGTGGCTCACTATGTACATCAGGAATATTTTCTCCCACTCATGAATTAACTCTTAAATTCACCTTGTTGACTTTCTTGAATGACCTAGGTTCTGTCTAAATTGCAGTAATGGTCAGCTTTTGCAATTTACACATAATCATTTTCTGTGTTTACAGTGCTGATTTGTTCAGAGTCGACTCTGTGATGTCATCATTTGTCACACTATAACTAACACTGGCTGTACCACACACGCAGGCCTTAACATGATCTCTTTCATATAATCTTTGAGCACTATTATGTGACATAATTGAATCGACTTTTCTGTCTACCTGGGTGTTTTGATCACATAGTCCAGGTTTCACACTTGTTCTCAATCTCCTATGGTCCAGAATACTGGCTTGCAAAAGGATGCCTTTATTGGAAAAAGTGCCAAAACTCTGTACCTGGTTCATACTCTGGTCCTGGCATCTTTGTCATACAAAGTTTTCATTTTTGCCTGGCTTGTTTGAGATGTGTTGGGCCAATTTCTGTGGCTCTTTGGAAGCCTGTGTCTGAATGAGACACATAGTATAGCAAATTCACATCAGGATTTTCACAAACCACTTTTCTTAGCTAGCATTCAATGTCCCCTAACTTTGTGACCAAACACCAACTCAAAAAAAAAAAAAATGGACTGAATCCTAATGACTCTTGTACAGCCTCCTGGTAGCAAATAAAGGAGCATGAACTTCCCTCATCCCACTCCCTCTCAAATTCAAAACATAGGTTTTGATCATCGTTTTCAATGTTGGTGGTACCTTCTAGGCCCCCTGGGATTCTGGGGGTATGCTGAAGAACTGTACTGTGAAATTCCCAACTGGTCCAGAACTTGTTGAACAAAACTGACATGAATTTGATCTGATCAGAATGAATTGATTTTGGAAGGCCTACTGGGTGAAAAACTTTGTTAGCGCTTTCACTATATTGTTTGCCCTATATTTCTCAAGGGTATAGCCTCAGGGACTCTTGTGGAAGTACACATGATGGTCAGTACAAATACTGATTTCCTGACTTGGTCCTTTGAAGTGGTCCTACGCAATCTACTAATACTCTACTAAACGGCTCATCAAATGCTGGTTATTGGTTGCAAGGGAGCAGTAGGAATTTTCTGATTGGGATTGCCACCAAGGACAGTGTGACAAGTTTTACAATAATCAGACACATCTTTTCTGAGTGTAGGCCACAAAAATGGACTCCTAATTCTGTCATGTGTCTTTTCTCCACACCTAAGTGTCTGCCAGGGGACTATCATGGGCTATGCCTAATCACACTTCCCTATGGTATTACCTTTGGCACTACAATTTGATGCACAACCTCCCCTTCTTCATCTACAAGTGCAACGGGGGGCCGCCATTTTCTCATGAGGACACATTTTGCTTTTAGAAACATACAGGAATTGCTCGGCTTCCGGTTGCGACAATGCCCTCTCACTTATTTCCTATTGCTGGTCTGTTCTGCGCATTTACCCCTTGCATGGCTAAAGGGTCTCCTTTAACAGTTCCCTTAACTCTTATCTGCTCAGCATCTGGATTCATTGTTTACCATCTTGTCACTTTGTTTGTGCTCAGGGCTGGATTATTCACTACAGGGAATTTAGTCTCCCTGAAGAGGTAAGATTACCTCCAAATTCCTCTAACTTTGAGAGAAAGTATCCTCTAAATTTGTGACGCAAGTCATCCTCGACACTCTTCCTATGTTAATGAGTAATTTTGACTCATCACCTGCTCACTGTCTGCACATGCTGGGAAAATTTCTGTTTCCGCATCAAATTTTATCCATGTACAGGGCCCCTGGGAAACTATGGGATCTGGGAGTACCTTTTCCCCCTGCCAAATCATTCCTAACAACATGGATATCCCTTTAACTGGGATCTTGTCTAACACCAATTGGGACAGTTCCAGACAAGCTATTTCAAATTCATTTTGTTAAGAGGGACACTATCCATCCATAACTATCCCCTGAATCAATGCACGAGTTCCTGTGGGAACTCTCAATCTCAAATGGAAGTGCATCTTCCAATTCATGGACCTGCGCGCAGCATGTGTCCCGTATGATTCTAATGGGTTTTGTGATCTAAACTATCACCTGAAGTGACACCAAATCCCTCCCAAACAAAAGGCTTAAATCATCCCTTATTTTTTCGTGTCAATTCCCTTTTGTGGATTTTCTTGTTTTTGAACAGAAGAATGAACTTTGACCTCAAGTAACTGCACAACCTAATTGTGTGGACTCCCTTTTGGCTCTCTCCAATTTTGGGTTGGATAGCCATGTAAGCTCCCAAACCGGAACCTTGTAGGTCCCCTGGCTTCTTACAGTGATTGCGTGTTAACTGTGATTTGGGTCCCTCCCATGCTTTTGTTTAGCACCATTACTTTCTTTACAGCCCTTTATCATGGGAACCTGACGGGGATTTCCCCTCCTGTGGGCTACCTGAGATGCTTTGTTTAACCGACTTATGTTTGTACTTTTTTGTACCTAATAAGTTCTTGGCTAGGCCACGAGGATGACTTAATTTTGTGTGTAATGCAAATCATCGGCCCTTTACGGCTGCTTCACGCAAACTGTCAAATTTTGTGTTGTCATCCAGATGCTGTTTTGATAAGGTGAGTCAAAAAAACTTGACCGATTGTTTCCCGCCATTGTGAATTTTAATGTTACATATATCTAACATATGTGATTCATCTTAAAGCTTAGTTTCATTATCTTATAATTTTGCTGCAAAGAATCATTCACTCGATTGGTATAGACCGAGTTAACGTCGTTTGAATGAGCATTCGGTTTCTGCACTGTCCGCGGAATCAAATTTGCTTAGTCGGGCGCCGTGCATTCAAATTAGAATCCGTGGTAGTGAAAACCGGACTACTTGATTAAAAGACTGTACTCGGCCTATACTTCACCGATTGGAATCATCTTTGCAGCCAATTAAAGAAAATGAATATCTTTCCGATGTTAATCACACACTTTATATATACATTATTTAAAAACTCAAGATGGCAGACGCAATCCTGGTCAGTTTTTTTTTTGACTTCACGCCTGATCTGATGTGAGACCACTGTTTTGAACTCTTCACCGTAACATCAACTCCCTAAGTTGACCAAAATTTTGCCCGACGTCTTTTGAGAGAAGCAGCGATCAAACATTTGTCCTTTACACGGGCAAATCAAACATGTTTTCTGTCAATCCTTTTTCTGACAATACCTGAATTTTTGTCTATATGCCTCTGGCACCATTCATATGCTTAGAGCACTGCCTGCTAACCTTCGTCATAATCACTACATCTGTCTATATAATGACATGGCCGAATATTTTTCTCGGGCTTTACCATGAACACTGACTGTAGCAACAAGGTCCAGACTCCTTGGCCATTTTCAAGCTATTGGCAATAGTGTAAGAAGTATTTATCTACTTCTTGTTCTTGCAATTTTGGAACCAGGCGAATACGGTGTCGCCGCATCAAAACCCGATTTCTTGGAAAGTCTGACTAGCTATCTGTTGTTTCATTTGTTCTAACTCTAACTGAGCTTCAAGCTCTTTCTTTTTCATATCCATTTGCATTTGCAATTCCATCTCTTTTTGTTGCATTTCTGTTTGCATTTGCAATTTTTTATTTTTCTAACTCAATTTCCTTCTCTTTTTCCTGTTGCTGTCAGTTCCATTGCCCTTTGTTTTTTGTCCATCTCTTCTGTTTTTGTTCCATTTCCATCTTTTTTTCAATTCTATTTTCAATTCTTTTGATTTCAAGTTCTTTTAACTGAATGCATCACTTTTGCCTTGTTCCAGATTTTTCTATCCCGATCCACTATGAACGATCGCCAACTCTTGCCTGGACAACTTTCAATCAATATTTTTGATGACTTGCTGTCTCATAGCATGTTTTTGCCTCAAGTCCTAAATGCTTGGCCTAGTTTCATTAACTCAGGTTATCAAACTTCTCCCAAGTTTTTTGCCCTATGAACACTTCTGATCAAACTCCATTGTGGATTGTACTCTACAACACAATATACTACTTGAACCAACAACAAAAGTAGTACAGTCATACACACAAAGTTTTTATGCAAAATTGCACAATGTTTACAATATTAATCACATTTTAATGGTTTGTACTTCTGACAAAAGGCTCAAATTTTCATCTCAATTCATTCCCCAGGACGAGCCCCCAATTCTGTTATCAAACTCCATTGGTGTTTGTACTCTACAACACCATATACAAACTTGAACAACAACAAGCGTAGTACATGTAAGACACACAAATTTTGTAATGCCAAAATGTGCACAATGTTTTAACAATATAATCACATTTTTAATGTATAAATTCGGAACAAAAAGGCTCAAATTTATCTCAATGTCAATTCCCAAGGACGAGCCCCCAATTCTGTTATCAAAAATCATTGTGATTGTACTCTACAACACAAATTACTAACTTACTTGAAACAAACAACAAAGTATAGTACATGTAATACACATAAAGTTTTGTATGCAAAATGTGCACAATGTTTACAATATTAATCACATTTTAATGTGTAATTCTGAACAAAACGGCTCCAAATTTATATCAATTCAATTCCCAAGACGAGCCCCCAATTCTTGTTATGCGTTCGTAGACGTCAAAGGTCAGAAATACCTTTCAAACACAAATAAATGAAGCCTTGTGCACAAGTGATCTGAATTTTATATAATATAACAGATTTTAATGATTTGTCAATTGGTTCAGAATTTGGTATATCCAAACATACATAAATCAAAATTACACAATTACACACAATTTATATGACGAATACTTAATTTTCAAAAGAGGCTTTGCAGTTCAACGATGAGATGTCCTCTCAGCGAAGACTCCAAAAAATGACAGCAATGCAAAGTCAGGCTTAACATCCTCAGGTAATATTCCATTGGAATCCTTCTCATTCCCTGAAGAAAACCTTTGTCCAGCAGTTCAAGACGTACAAGGTTTAATAATTCCCTCGACGACCTCTTCCACAGTATTCCTTCCAAGATAATCACACCACAATTTCTATCTGCACATTTGGAATCCTATTTTTTGATTCCCAGACTTTTGGCTTCAAAACGACAGTAAATAATTACCGCACTCTGCTCACATGAATTTACATATAATAATTACTGGCACCAAGTACAGGTCTGCTCTTCATTGCAGATAAACCTAGCTAGAACTTCTAGCTACGTGTTACTAGTGGATGCTGCGAATCTTCTGGCCAGTTCTCCTTAAATATCATCACCAATATTTCATAAACTTTCAAGTCGTAAAATAGACATGACAACAGAACCTGCATAAACATAACCGATCACATCACTTTCCATATATAACTTTGTGGGGAAATCCCTGATCTTACAATGTTTAAGCTCAAAGCACAAACAAGTTGACTAAGTTCTAAGTTTAGGCATTCTGGGGAATTCCCCACTCTCCCCTTGTGCAATCTATCTAAACGGTGTGTTTGCACAAACAACTCTAGGGAATTCCCGATTCTCTTTTTCAACATAAACAAATACTTTCACAGAGAATCTTTCTCAAAAAAATTGAGAAAATAATCTTTAATACAAAATTTTGAGGGTAATATAACAATACGTTGAGAAAATACAAGTAAGAGTTTGTGCATTCTCATTGCAACTCAAAGTCGGAGTGACAACGCGAAAGAACTGATAAAGGTACTGACACGGATCGAGGCAGAGGGAAATAGGCGCCTATTTCCTCTGACGTCAGAGGAAAATAGGCTCTAGTTCCCTGTGATCTCTCTTTCGCTCTCTTTCTCGCAAATAATTAAACTATTTGTGGTCATGTTGAAACCTTTTAACCAATCAATGAAAATGAAATATTCATGAGGGATTAAAGCCATTTAGAGACCTTGGGGTTGTACTAACAAAATGCATGCTGCTTGCGCTGCATAAGACCCAAGTATAAGTTTACCCATGCATGACTATAGGTGGATATCTAACCACAATCTATCATACCTTGGACCAATAGGAGGAGGAAACAATTTTATACGAACTTGGAAGAATTCACCAGAGCCCAAATCTGTGTTTTCTGCCCACGTAGTCAGTAATTGCACATCTATCAAAATTCTAATTCTCATTTGGCAAGAAGGCTTGAAGATGAGTACCAATATGAAATTCGAACTGTAAGCATTAAAACTAATAACGTCACTCTGAGGATTGTGGTACCGAGGGATGCACATCGTCTTGTGGGTCTGCAGGATTCATTTGCCTGGTGGATCATCCAAGATTTTGATTGTCTTGTGTTGAACAATCTACCTAGATAGAATTGCAAATGTCAATTTCTTTCTAGTGGGCTATCCTTGCAGCCTTTAGACAAACGAACTTTCTTTCAAGCATTATTAGATCTTATTGAAAAGCGCATTACTGCTTATAATTAACCTTGGTTGTTCCCACTGTTAGAGCGCTTTACCCAAAAGCACAGAAAGCTTGGCCTTGAGCCAAATGCTCACATACATTTCATTTCATTTGTCGTAATAATTTCACCAGAACTTAGTACAATTTGGGTTGAAATAACATCAAAATGAACAGTGGTTTAGTTCTGACATCGCTTTAGCCCTATTGATGATGCTAATATGCCAAGGCAAACAAACCACTTCTTCAAAAACCATTTCCCATCCACTGCATCGTTCCATAGACCGTTGCTAGTTCTGATATTCCGTATTCTTCATTCAATTCACATGGGCCATCGTAACCTCGTGTCACAGCGCATTGTGGTTTTCCCATGGATGGTACATGCATGATCCCAGCAGTAATGGTGGGATAGATCACACGACATGAACTATGCCGGGTTGTTTGTGTGAGTCAACATTAGCACATAGTGCCTCGCTTTGTTGGCGGTTTGAGGATTCTTTGGCGTGGTGATAGCAATGGAGAAGTAGCAGTGCCCAGCGGCAAAACCTGCGACTCCTTTATAAATATGTTGAGTGTCTGGTTAAAAGTGTGTCGTAGTTTAGATACATGTTTACCTCAAATGTTAATATTTTAGAAAATTATACCCTTTCCTATTGATTCAAATGATTTCCAAAATTTGATTGATTACATTGATTTGAGATTTCGGGACGTCAATTTTACAATTACTGTGCGATGTTGGAAAACCAACTTCCTTACGTTTATTAGTGTATTTGGCCTACCATGGCCAATTGAATACATGGACATGCATAACTGTTAATGCTTCATGAAATTGCTCGGTATACTCCTTTGTGGAAGTCCTTACCCTCTCATGACATTTGTTTTGAGTTTGAGATGATTTCTTTAGGTCAATTGAAAGAGTAGGACAGATTACCTTGCTTCCACCATGGAAAAACCTCATATGGTTTCAAGAGTCAATTTCTTTTTTAGTCTTTTAGAATAGTTGGTAAAGACAATCCAATTAAGTCTCTCTGATAGACAGATAAAATTTATGTAACTGCCTCAAAACCCAATGCATCCTTTTGATTTTTCCCTGTCATGGGGAATTTATAAGGACTTTAAGTGATAGGTTTGATTGTTTCCTGTTTTTTGCTAGAGGTAAATCCCCACCATTGTTGACTGAATAAGCCGAGGACATCCGTCGTTGTTGAAAATCATGTAAACTTTCAGTTACAGCCTTACTCTTTTCGTTGCAGTGGAAACACTGAACCATGTGTACCGAGATGAAATGTCAATAAACAGACAAAATATATTGGGTACTAAGACCATTGTAATAACTTTGTATTTCACAAAATTCAATATATCTCTTGATGTACATGTTGATAAAGTGGTATTATTGCCGGTGGATAGTTATTTTTAAATTGGGCATTCAATTCTACATTATTATTTTTTTAAAACTACTTTCCAACATTTTTCCTATTAATACAACATAGTTTTCACGTAATACTTACTGATATCCTTTGCCACCACCCTTTCTCTCCTCAAATCTAGGCCTGACGTCTTTAAGCTTTCTCCCATTATAAATCAAAATTGGCTGCTACCCTCTTTCCTGTAGACTAGACCCCAAATGTGCAGAAAAGCATGTATTGGGCTTGTGTGTGTTGAAATTTGTACACTGACGTTAAGGGTGATAAACTGAGTCCAATATGTGATAAAATGAAATTTTCCAAAAAATGTTCATGTGACACCAGAAAGTTGTTAAATAACTTACCCATGTTATGCGTTCATTTACATATACGAATGAGTTAACCCATAATTATGCATATATACATTCCAAAACTATTTGTCTCCTAAATTTTAGTCAGATTCATTCATTAGAATTGAGCCCCCATACGGCATAAATGAAATATTCCAACATGTTCAAGAAACACTGGAAAAGTTAGCTGCTGAAAATGACTTTGCCCAATTTTTATTGATCATTACATCACAAAATGACTGTTGTTTCCTAAATTTTTGTGTATTCAATTCATTGAGAAAATTTGAGCCCAATATGGGAAAAAAAATGAAATTTTAACATTTCAAAAAGGTTCTAGAAACACTGGAGAAGTTTTTGAAAATAATTTACGTATTGTTCATGCATTCCATTTATGATGTACTAAAACACTGTCTATTCCGGAAGTAAATTTAAATAATAAATAATGTTTTTATTTACACAGGACATTGGCTCAATACCTCAATGGTCTCTTCAAGGTAAAAGAGAATTAGAAGAGAGGGAAATCCTGGTTGATTATGTTTCAACAAATGGTAACAGGGGGGGGCTGCAATAAGACATATTCATCGAACACAAAAAGTACACAGGGAGCAAGGAGAGACTGATGTCCAATATAATTTAACCATCTTTATTACCAGGTTCCATTCAATAAATGCTACTCTTTATTACCGGGATCATGTTACGCACTGGGCAAAATACTCCTTCTCACAGTGAAGAATATTCACGGTTTCTGAAAACCAAATTCAAGTTTCATGTGGTGAGCATTACCAGATACCCAATTCATATGCACGACCAAAAACTTGAACAGAAACAGCCAAGAATCAAGTCCCGTCATGGCCATATTCATGATGTCACAGATAAGCCAAGTGGGCTAATCAAGATCCCGGACTCCTTCTCAGTGCTCCTACTTATCAACACACATGGTATTTTACCACCCACTTTTTAATATTCAATTTCAGAGATGTGAATAATGCCAATATTTTCTTAACCAAAGGAAGGCATCATCAAGATTGGAGACTTTTGGCATATCCAAGGTGATGTCTCCCACAACAAGGGTGCTATACAGTGCTTGGAACACCAATTATATCTCACCGGAAATGTAAGTTACACTGCATGTGAACAAGCTTTTAAGATGATCCACTACAAAGGACTCTACAAAATTGTGTTCGCCTTTGGTGCATGACCAAAATTAAAATTAAATGCTAAAGTTCATTGATAGATTGTTTTTGATGTTTTCAGTTAAATTTTTAAAAAATCTTAAAACTTAAAAAAACAATTATCTGATTGAATTTTCACCGTAAGGGGCAACTGTGATTTCAGTGAGGGACAACCTTGCTTTTATTTTTTTTTGCCAAAAGTAAAACAAATTATGGGGTAGACTGTTCTTCTAAAGTAATATTTGCTTTATTGATTTGGACGCCAATTGATTTTTTTCAGTTTTTCTGTGTATTTAAATCAGATAAATAGTAAATATTTAGCAGACAAAAAACTCTCACATTGGGGGAAACGTACTAGCGTAATTTAAAAATGTTTCCCACTAGGGTTGGACCGTTTCATTCCATAAGTGGGGTCAGAAAGCATTGTAAATTGTTGGGACATCATAGAGGTATGTTTTGATTGTGTGATGATATGAATAGAGTGGTAATCCTGCATCACACAATCAAAACAAGTGAAATCGGGGTAAACCTATTATATACTCAGTTATCAATCAATAAACCAATTCATTGATGTCACAATGAACTGTTTGGCCCATCTTAGTCAGGGCATCCATGTTTATGTCATATTTGTGGCATTCTCTTGTATAACCCGTCGTAAAGTTTAGGACACCCTAGCGTGCTGAAAATTACGAGCTAGCTATATGAACGAGCGCAACCACTTCTAGCAT
>JAMKCH010017306.1:0-22835 GCA_023653785.1 Ophioderma brevispina
AGAGAGTATTTTTTCGTCGTTCACTTGTACCAGAGATTTTGGATAAACTCTGAATTCCGTGCATATTTTATCCTAAAGAGCTCTAAGCGAATTTTAGCTTGATTTGTACCAAATTTCGACTTTCGTATTCGCCTTTTGTAGTCGTAGTCGCGTCATTCACACTCTATTTAGCGGCGACAGGTCGTCCATGAAAGATGGTCTGTGATATCTGAAAGGTGATATCATACAACTTTTGTTACCTCGATCATGACCGTCCAAACCTCTTTTATAGTATGTTCGCTGGTTTACGTACGAATTCCAGCGCAGTATGTTGTAGAGCATCTCTTTTTGTTCTCCCTTCTCGAGCAATTCTTCACCTGGCCATTTTGGCTTGTGGGTTACAATAATGTTTATGTATACAGACTGTCTTGGTATTCCCAACTGCCTTCTTGAGACTTATCTGTAGATTTGAGTCATGTCCTGAGTAGGTCAAGTTTTTTATTGCAGTGCTTAATCATTGGAGCTTCACCGCAATTTGGGTTTTAAGCTTATCGTGTTAAGTACCTACTGTTCAGGCCAACTTTAGACCTAGTCTTTGCCTAAACTGTTCAATTAGGTTTATTTTCTTTTGTTTTGTTTTATCTTGTGTGGTTCCCTCTTTTTTCAGGGATCTGAGTTCGCTCACCTCCGTACTCGCTTCGGCGCTAGTCTTAACGTTTATGCATTTGTATTGAGTCTAACGTCAGAGTAAGTATTAAGCCCGCGAGTAACTACAAAAAGCACCTTGTGCTTTTATGTTACTAGGGGGCGGGCTAAGACTTACCGACGTAGACTCCCTCCCATCCCAGGCCCCATGAGTGAACTTCGCCTTTATGGTAGAGTCAGCTGAGAAGGAAGATGGATTGCGTGGTGCATGTTGGGTAATATTTCCCCACGGGGGAAACCACACCCCTTTTGGTATGGTATTATTTTTAGGAGTAGATTTGGAGGTTCTGCATCCCCAGAGGAGCATTTGTATTGAGTCTACGTCAGGTAAGTATTAGTCCGCCTTAGAAACATCAAATCACCAAGGTGCTTTTTGTAGTTGTTACTGTTTTTACAGAATGTAACATCCAAATTGTTTTCAAACTTGTGGAAGTGATTTCAGTAAGGGTCCCTTTTCATTATGTCTGAATATTTTTTATGCCATTATTTCGATTTAAGCTCTCCATTTTGATTACATCCTCCCTGTGGTGAACACTCTCTGATTTAGCAAGTGCCATGACATTGAATGCAATGCAGTTTAGTCTCCCACACTTTGTTCTTAATTGTTTGAAAATAAGTTAATGATGGCATTTGTCTTGATAACACAAAAATGTACTTATATTGCATGGTGATAATAATAAACTCTTGGCATTAAAAACATTAGTACTGTCAGAAAGCTCTGTGGTTGAACTTGGCACTTCAACATTCTTAGAACCTGAAGTTCCTTTTCTCCGTGACATGGCAGGTGCAATCTTACCAGACAGACGATAGGCTTTTTCTTTTTATCTATAATAACGTTTACTATTCATGTATTGGTTACCGGACTTTTTTGAGACTGTTAGGTGGTAGTCCTCATTAGTTTATCCACCAGCATAGACAGGGTTTACAAACTCAAATTATTTTTGCCATTGATGTTAGAATTGAATGGACAAATTGAAAAATAGTTTAACCTTCACCGGACCCATTAAAAGAAACTGCATACCATGTCTTCATTTGAAATAGGCAATTCTGTTGTCAAATTGTGTCCCTGTTTATTCTAAAATTCAAATAAGGTGCAAAAAATGTCCTTATCAGTAGTTTATTTAAGGGTTAGATTTTTTTTGGCGGGGGTGGGGCAAAAGGTTATGAATTCCCTTTTGGTCACAGTATTTAAAAATCTGTGTTGAAAAGTGTTTGGTGTTTTATTATACACAAACTCTTGCTCCTCGTTTGATCATACATGCTCCTCTATTTCTTTCAGCCCTGCATCTCTTTTACTATACATGCCCCTCCTTTCTTCCCATCGTTTAGAGGTTAATGCTTGCATATTTTTTAGCAAAAATGTGTGAAGAACCCATCCTATTGCCTCGTTCTCCACTCAATATATAGCGCCAGAATTCATTTGACATAGAGCACCGCTTCAAACAATCATACCTTTATCTCTAATTTGTACAGCATGAATCAAAACATTTGACAATTTTTCAATTTATTTCAATGTACACTTACTCCTGGGTGAATGAATCACATTGCTCGACCTTTTCTTTTCTTTCTTACAAAATTGAAATTATTATTGTTTCAAAAAGCTTTAAAAAAAGAAAAAACCTACACAAAAACATGTGATTGAGAGCATTGAAGTCCTGCCTCTGTTGGCATGTGTTTTGTATATCCTTGTCTGTTGGTTTTCCTTAATCATAGAATAAACGATAGGATTTGTAGTTTTGCCTATCTAATATCATGTCATATTGGATGGGCAGTCTTATTTTATTGTAATGGATGCCACAGCCTGGGTATCCCACTACAATAAAAATATTGACTTCCCATCCAATATGACTTATTATTAGGCAGCACAACAAATCCTATCTTTTATTCTTCCTTCTTAAATTAGTTTTGGTTGTTCTAATCAATAAAATATTTTCTATGTCAGTGATTCCACACTGTCAAAAATGAACCACCCTGTAGGACGCTGCATGCAATGTGGTTACCATTTACATACACGCATTGGCATCTAAATCAATCTTATATTAGATAGGCAGCAACGCACGCTATTGCGTGTTGCATACCAAACCCCACCCACTGAATAAGAGTAGGAGTGGAAGACAAGTCTCAGTCAGAAAACAATTGTAAATTAGATGAAAATACAAAAGACAAGAATTAGTGGATGAGCCAGACCATCTAAAGTACCTTATCGTGGTACCAACCTGGGGGGGGGGGGGGGGGGGGGCAAAGAGGTTATACCAGGGCTACCTCAAACGATGACATTACACAAATGCCTGATGGCCCTTCTCAAAGGGGTAGCTAAGCGAGATAGGGGGTCCGCACAAGATTATACGGGGTCAAATTTTTGAAAGGTGGTCCATGGTTTGTTGAATTGCATACCATAATGTTCGTATGATCACAAGGATTAAAAAATTAAAGTTTGGTGCTTCTCAGACTTACCCGTTATGTCGTTATAAGCTGACAACTGTTATTGGTAGTCAGGAGATTTAGTCTTCTACAGGGGTCAATCTAAAATGCTTCATTTCAGTGGAAATGGTCTCATAATTTGTTTTTACCGAAACATGATAATCTTATTAAAGGAACGCTATTATGGAGCGAGATTTATGTAAGTATTGTACTTTTTTTTTAGCTTGGTAAATAACAAAAAGAAGTTAAATGTGATTTTCGTTAAACCAAATTGTGTAAAAACTGATTAATGTTTAATCGGGAACTAGACCGTCAACCCATAAGGTTTTGGTTAGACGAACGAGATACCAATAATTGAATACGGGAAAATTCAGATAAAAATCTAACTTTGCAAAATATGAACGTCTGCCGGAGACCCGTTGTTGCGTGTATCCCCAGGAGAGGGTAAGTTACATGGGGGTCAAATGTTTGAACTCCTCTAATCTAATGAAATATATCTCAAATTATTCCTTAGTTTACCAGGGTAAAAAAGGTCATTGGTCAATGTGTGTGGGGCTTCCTTTCTAAGATATTTAGGAAAATAGGCTAAAGGTCATTTGTTTATTCAAGAAAGGTCAAAAATTGTAATACCAGATCTCCTTTGTAAAAATATTTAAAAAAAATATTTAATGATCTGAATTCACATATGATTTTTATTTTTGCATAGGGTTGGTTAACTTTCATAGGGAGGGGTATAATGTCCCCGTCCCCATAGCGTCCTACAAGGAATTTTGTACCCCTTCCATTAAACAACAAGGAAGATGCCGAAAGTGCAAAGCATTTCAATTGTGGATTCAGTATCATTAAACATTTAAAAAAAGAAAAATATTTTTACAAACAAATCTGGGCCTTGCACGGGTGACCTTTCTTGAATAAACAAATGACCTTTATCCTATTTGGCCCAATATTTGGAAGGAGCACCACATCACGCGTGTGACCCAATTGACTTTTTGACTCCTGCTTACCTAAGGAATATTTGAAAGCTCTCTTACATTAATATTTAGAACACGTTCAAAATTTTGACCCCATATTAACTTTACCCCTCTCCTGGGGCTACACGCAACAACGGGTCCCCCGGCAGACTTTCATATTTGGAAAGTTATATTTTTTCTCTGATTTTCCCGTGTTCAGATATTGGTATCTCGTTCGTCTAACCAAAACCTTTGGGCTGATGCTCTAAACTGAAAGTTAGGCCTACCAAACAACGTATTAAATATCACCAGCTTATTTATGGCAATTGCCTTTGGTAATATGGGTTCTTTAAAGTTTGGAAATGGTGTAGGTAGGATTTATTTTGGGGGGGGGGGGGTACATGGTGAAGAATTTCGGTAGAAGATTTTCAGCGTCCATGCGAAAATGTTATACAATCCTTACTCAATAGGCCTATAGGAGGGGGATAGGTAAAATCATTTAGGATTTTAAGGTTACTATCCATTGCTAATTTAGTATCACAAATTGAAATAGATTTTTCTTAACAGCCATTTGTTATTACGTTTACACGCAACTTTCCTTGATGCTCTGAAAGTGTCACTGGGAGGGTACTCCCCTGCCACTTCCCCGGTAGCTGCGGCGCCACTGAATTGGACTAATATTTCAGATTTGGAGGTATTTTGCATTCAGATTGTGGCCAAGAACGGCTTTAAGACATGATAAGCGAGTTTTCTTTGTAAATGAAATGATGGCGGGACTGCGCCATCCTCGCTCGCCGACTTCTCTGCCTTCTGCCCCATCCCTGTTATTATTTCATGCAGTTTTCTAAACAATTCTTTTCTTATATTCTTGGAACCATGAGAATTGTGTGTGATTTTGCTTAAAATCTTTTGGTGTAAATGTCCAATGTTTTTTAGAATGGGGTGAGGAATTTTAATACCGTTATTTTATGCAAGAAATTGTCTTACAAACTTCCGATCAAAGATTTTCAAACTCGAAAATATTATTAAAAGAACACCAGGTACCGAACGTTTGATATTGGCATTTTTTTTTTTTTTTTTTTTTTTTTTTAAGATTTTTAAAGAAGTTGGCCTTTCCCCAAAAATTGTTTCAAAAAGATGGCTTCCCCGTATTTTTCATTTGAGATCGAGCTCTTTAAAATACAGATTTTCCCCCGGCCAGAAAAAATGACAAGCTTTGCCGTCTGACAGCCCCATTTAAGTACTGGTCTGTATCAACTAAGTAAGTCCGTATAGTGTATTTGTTTAAATGTACTGGAAAGTAATCAAGGCCTACCACTTTTACCGCTTGAAAACTAACCTTCAAAACAAAACCGCTATAACAATAACATTTTTGTTTGTTATGTCCCCTTTGCCAACCGTTGCAGTTAAGTAGTTTAACTAATACCTTCAGAAGACATTAAGCATACAGCATTAACTGGTTTAAATAAAAATATTATGTGAGTGAACTAATCCGAAAGTCGGGAAACAACGTTAGCGGAGCGGCCGAAGCCTTGAAAGTGCTCTAGTTGTTTTTCGAGTTACCCCTCCCCACCGTACAACAAAAAACACACCACCTTATTTGAAGGATAAATGTATAATATTGAAGAAATATGGTTGTGGTGAATATTTGGGTGGCAGGGATGATTTCTATGCCGAAAAATGAATTTGGGCTTCAAGTAAGCGAAATTATGATTTTTTATATTTTTTTAAGGTAAAAATATTACAATTTTTTTATTTTTATGGTAAATCCTTTTTTGTTTTGATATAGGTTTATCCATTCATAGGGTTCAGGTAATACCTCATTGTGGTGACATGTATAAAAAGGATGCTTTTTTAGGAAAAAAGGTGATTTGATTTTAGGGCTAAAATTCTAGATCCTTTATAATATTGTATAAAACAGAATCTATATATATAATGTTCAGAGATTGATAATATTGCATGATTGGATTAATAATGGTTTGATAAGTAAATTAATAAATCTTGATTATTCTTAAGTTTTTTTAGCTCCAAAACGTGATTTTTTG
Organism: Ophioderma brevispina; assembly: GCA_023653785.1. Taxonomy (NCBI): domain Eukaryota; kingdom Metazoa; phylum Echinodermata; class Ophiuroidea; order Amphilepidida; family Ophiodermatidae; genus Ophioderma; species Ophioderma brevispina. The sequence continues at coordinate 6,101 of JAMKCH010017306.1, forward strand.
ACCCAAAAAACACCCCTGCCACCAAATGTTTTGACCACAACCACCATTTTTTTAAAATTATTTATTACTATCTTTCGAATAGAGTGGTTGCTTTTTGTTGTACCGATGGGAGGGGTTTGGTCGACAATTTTGCAGTCCAAACCCGCTCCACAGATGTCGGAAACCAGTTTAAAAATAACAGGCTTATAAATTGAAAATCTTTCAAATCTATGTTCCCTTTTAGTTCTTTTATTTTCACTTGGAAGATATGGCCCTCCTTTCCTTAACTTTATTGTACTCTATTTACTTATTTTATTTCCTTTCAATATACCGAAACCGGGAGATTGCTGCAGAAAACGGGAGAGTTTGCATCTCTGATTTACACACGCATTCAACCAAAACATAATTATAGTGCCTAACATTGTTTCCAATGAAGGAATATGAACCTTTCAAAAATGGTTCCAGCTGCTAAAATGCATTTTTCTTCAACTTATTTGCCGCACATATCTAATGCTCCTGGACTATTTTTCCTTGGGGAGTCAAGTATATTTTTTCTTGTCATACCTTCCAGCTGAAACTTGCCCTTTTCCACTATCAGAAATAACCTATAGTTTTATGCCACAGAAAACCAAACAGACAACTATTTAGTAAGAATCATTACACATGGGTGTTTTTTTCTTCCTTGTGATGACCTTAGACATGGGTTTTTTTATGAGAAATCATCATACAATGCGTTCAATTTTTGAAACCTTACTCAAAACTTGATAAAGATGACAATTTTGAAAATGATGGGTATACGTTTTTATGCAAGTAAAATCCTTAGAAATGTGGGTATAGCTTTTTCTACTCCAAAAAAAAATTGAGGCCACGTTTTTTCTGGAAATTTATCTTATGATTTTTGGTAATATTTTAACAGTACTACAAGACTCGCTTCCTGTTGTTTAGTACACCTAACAAAAACCCATATAAATCCAAGATGATGAGTTAATGAGATAATTAGGTGGGCTCCAGGACCAGAACCCCCCCCTACCATGCATGGTCAGGGGAAAAAATAAACTTAAACCACTGGGAACCACAAGACTATTTCATACTTATTTTAACAATAAATTTATAACAGATAAAAAAAAAAAAAAAAAACACAGCCATAATTTCTTCTAATTGAATTGATTTTGGATCTTGGATTTGGACAAATAACTAATTAGTTTAAAAAGTATTTCTTTGTGAAAGCGGCGGTTACGAAATGGCATTTTTGACAAAATAAAATGTTCTTTTCCGCCCATAAAAATTTAAGCTCTTTTCTTATTTTCGATTTTAATGGCAAGTATTATTGTCTTAGGCAAAAAAGAAGAAAAAGAAAAAAAAAACAAGTTTTGTTTCCAGTAGGTGGCCCGCTCGCTATTTTGATTTTGGTGCCATTTTCGACGTTTTTTAAAAAAATTGATTTACTGAGAAAATTTTGCACTTTTTAGCACTTAAGTGCCTCAGAGATAGAAACTTTCAATTAAAAAACATGTAAATGGATCCCAAATGATATTCTTTTATAAACTTAATACTTGACAGTAAATTATGATTTGCAATGTTTGACTTTGCCATTTGGTTGATTTGAGCTATTTCTGGGGAAAATCCCTTAAAAAAATAAAAAAGCGCTTTAGATTTTTGGAATACTGGAAACAAACTATATTTTGTTGGCCTTATGACCCTTCATATGGTGTAATTAAAAAAAATTATCTTGTTTTTTTTAAAATTAGGTTAAAAACGCGTGTTTTTTTGTTTTTAAAGAATAAAAACATAAGAGATCTCAAAAATGGTGGCGACATTATGTAGATTGCCATAGCCTAGCCATCGCTGATAAAACAAAATATCATATTTTTTTTTTTTTTTTTTTTTTAACTTTCTGTTTTTTTTCTTTGCTTTCACGTGCTTCTACAACCGAAAAAGTTCACATTTCATATCACTTAAAACAGCAATTGCCTAGCTTATTGTTTTTTGCTTAAAATGTAATATTTTCATAAACTGGTAATTTATCATTTGAGTAATTATAATGATTATTCTTACCATTTATCAATGTGTCAAAAATATGCAAAAAAAATTAATTAGCTCATTTGGCGACATTGATAGAATTTTGTCATAATAATTTTGCACTTGCTTCATAAAAATAATTTTGTCATGGTAGATTAAAATTATAACTTAACTTTCTCTACTGTTCTGCCAAAATATCTATTAGTTTTTCTAAGGACCCGTTGCCTAAATTAAGATTTTTTTGTACTATTTGCGGTCAGCGTTGACCTTTGAAATTGTAGCAGTCTCAAAACCAAATAAATCATTTTTTGGAGTTTGAAAGTAAAGCAGAATTAGCCAATTTACGAAGATTTTTGTTTGACGGGCGCAGGCATTATCTGGTTGCAGATTTTTGTTCTTGATTGGGGGGAGTTAATGGTAAGCCTTGGTGTCCCCTCCCAGCTCTATCTAGCGTACCCTATTTTATAATCCTACCTCATGTCCTTTTAATGATATATAGTGGAGTATATATAAATTTTTCTATATAATAACAGAAAGTAGAAGCTCCAAAAGAGGTTGTATTGTCCTGAGGGTCGAATCGTCTTTTGATCTTGTGGACCGAATTAACTTGGCCGAATTGGCCTTTGGGTTGAATCGTTATTCGTTATAATTCGTTATAAATACCAAGGCTCGTGATTGTCTGACTCCTATGATTGTCTTTTTTATTGCATATACAACATCGATTACCGGCGTAATTTTTAACGGTTTAGTCAGCGATTTTGTACAGTTTTTCTCGTAATGTGCAACTTTGAATTGTCAAAACAACCGTGAAATTTGTTTTTTTTATTTTTTAATAGTATTGGTGTCAACAATCGTAGTTCCCCCCTCGTGAATTGCACCTACACAACGTCTTTTTTCGTGCTTGTGTATGGTCCAATTGCAGAATTTTCCGAAATCTCCCCAAGTGTATCACAAAATACGTCACCACAGTAATGGAAGTAATGAGCGGCGCTCTTCATTTGTAATTGTTACAAAAAAAGTTGGTTGTGCTCTGCTCAGCCCTATATTGCATTAATCCAATGTTTTACATTAGCTACCAAATTTTAGAATTAAACGGGATAAATTTTCTCTGACACTTAACATTTTAATAATTTGATAATATACTTTACCCCACGTAGATGTTTATTTTCGCCATCGAGGCTGAAACAGAAAGACGAGAAAATCTACGCAAGCCATCTCGCGTGATCTTTGAGAAGACAGGAAAGTACGAAGTACAGATGAAAGGATGACTCTCAAGGATCTTTGAAGAAGATGGACACTGAAAGTGAACCATACAGAGTTAAATCATTAAGGTTTGTAGACGTTAAACTCCTTATATGCGATCAAGGAATTTGCAAGGGTTGGGTGTCCCGCGTTGGTGAGTGCTACAGAAAGAGCCGTTTCAGGTCCTTCTAAAAATGAGAGATACTTCATTTTTGTTGTCAGAAAATATCAAAACTTGACCTTTTGATGTTTGATAAACCCCAAATAGCGAGGCTGCCTTCTTGAGTTAATTAGGCATTTGCCCGACTTTTATGTGTTACCTAGGTGGAATCACCAGATAGGGCTAACTACTCTTAATATGAATTGGTTGATAAAAGGAAGCATTTGAGATCACTTCATGAAACATTGGAGAGTTATTTGTAAATTTTGTTGGAAAAAAAACTTGTTTGTAGGAATATAAGACTCAGAGTGTTCGCATGTCTTTGTTTCATCCTGTGTCCACTTTCAACATGCAATAGATTGAAAATAATCTAGGATATCAAATGCTAGTACACCCCTGTATGGAAATGGTAGTTCATTTGGGATCCACACACAAAAGAATCGCATAACAGAAGTTGGAAGCGGTACAAACAGAAGTGCCCGCTTTGTCATGGGGATATGGAAGGACCGCAGTGTGACAGCATTGAAGGAAGAACTAGATGGGATACTTTGAAAAAGTGACACGAATAAACATCTTCATGAAGCACTCGAGGTGGGCCTCGCCCCATTACCGTTACAAAAAGATCTTGTTTCTCTATGTATTTTGTACCACAAGTGCCATTATTTGGCAAAAGCATTTGTGCATTTACAATTTCCATGATTATTATAGACATAAGATTTTTTGCTTATTCTTAGACAGTCAATTGCACACTTGCAGGGAATTAAATGCCACTCTCAGTGAGTGATGATTTGCTAAATCAGAAAAAAAAAAAAAAATAGATTTTTTTGCAGGTTTGTAAACAAGTATAGCCTGTACTCGGGGACAGAAACACTTTGGACGAGCCGTACCACTTGGTTGTAAGGGGTGTTTTGGTGAGCTATCAGGGCTTATGGCGCGTGGCGGGTGACCAGCAACCGCAGATCGCTTTCCAGTGGCCAATCAGAGGCAAAAGTGCATTTTTTCTGCAAGTAGTCAAATACGCAGAGAACCAAGAAGTATGCGCTCCAAAAAAAAATGGGTTTCTGTCCCTGAGTGATAACATGACATACAGCTGCTCTAAGACTGAAAACAACTGATAAGGACCAGAATTGATATTTTAGGCATTAGTGTCCATACGGACACTACTACAACACGAAAGTGAATACAGATTCATATATATTTGAAAAACTGCTGTTTTCCTTCCTCTTATGGCAATTTTTCAGTGCAAAAAATAACTTATGGGATTTATACAGATTATTCTTAAAGTTTCAAGCTAATCCTGCAATTTCAAATATATTGACCTTTGGAGTGAAATCACTGATAGTGTCTTTAAGCTTGTTGCTCTTAGATGTGGAAGAAAAGTATTTGTTGATTATAGTGGAGCTGATATGGATTGTGACATTACAGGAACTTTTGGTCATGTAATTCATCAAAATTCAGTTGTTTTCATAGTTGTCAAAAATGCCGCAAAAAATTTCCTCCACCACCGGATAGTCAAGCACAGAATGTGAGCGAGCAAAATGCGGTGCTCTTTGTGAAAATAAACTCTGAGAATTGTCAATCAAAGAATATGTCATCTTGTAAGGGGGAAATAAATGCCTTAAAAACCAATACAAACAATAAACTGTCAAATCAAATATTCTTTTAATGGGTATGCAACAATTAGTAAAGAAACCAGGTCGCCAGACTGTGGACCAACATTGGATGATTGCAATTGGCATAAATGCGGTGCCTTCACTGTATATTTCCATCAATGGAACACCACCAAATAAATTGCATTGTTTATGTACAAAAGGCCGATAAAAATGAAATTTATCAATAACAAAGTAACTCAGTTACTCAGTTATGTGAACTGGATGCTAGACCTATGCATCCCATCACAAGATGACTCCAGTAAGTTGACCACAGATTTGTCAAGCTACGAAGCATGAAAACTGACAGGAGTTTTGATCCCCACTGATGAGGGGGGCTTCAAGTCGAAAAATATTCTATGGGGTGGGTGTAAAATGTATGTAATTACTCCGTAGGATGAGACTCACAGACGTCGCATTTGTTATCGTGCATATTTGATCATTAACAATAATTTTAACACAAAAAAAAATGGGCTAGAGGAAAGTTCCGGTTTTTACTATTTTCACTTTTAAACTTATAATCTTAGTCCGACTATTTTCCTTTTTTCCTAAACCAATCTTCGGCAAGGGGGCGATCTATCAGTGGTTGTGATCCATCAAGTCATCTTCACGGTCCAATCAGTTTGCTAGGATAGTTACAGCAGAAAATTTATATGGAAAAAAATGAAAATAAAGAACATGAAATATAATGGAGAGGGTGCTATATCACATCATGTACATTGATTTTTAAAAATAGATCAAAACCGGATTCTTAAGGCCACCATTTTGTTTTACATGACTTGAGGACATCCATGAAAACAGACTCGGAGGAAACACCAAACTAGTTGGGCCGGGTGAATATATTTTTTGTGTCATCTGCAAGAGAGAACATTGGTATGTGTGTGTATCTGTGGTGTTAAAATGTTAACCTGAACTATATTTGCCCTGCTGTTTCCTACATGTTGTGCACATTTCAATGGACCTTGGGTAGTGAACCCATATGTTAGGAACCTTGGCTACATTTCACCCACTGTGACAGAATACGACAATGCATTAGTGAACTCTGTATTTTACTACAATCTTAGCCAACTGTGTTGGAACACGACTGCTCTTTTGCCCCGATTACTTGTCGTACTTCTCTTAAAGAGATATATAGAAATCATGTCAATTGTGGTTGGAGGCTGGAGGCATTCTAACACCATGCACCACTCCTATCCCCACCAAATCAATGTTGGGTTCTTGTAGCGTGGCAAGAACAACAGTCAGGATTCAACAATGTCCAGGGGGAGAGGGGGGCCATTTTGAATTAGGCTATAAAGGTTCCAACGCTTTGGCTAGAATTGTAGTACTACCTCAACATTTGGTTGTTTTTTTTCCTTCCTATTTACAGAAAGGATTCACTGACATCTATCGGCCAATAAAATTCCGACGTCCTTCCGCTTGTTGGTGACGACAGAAACAGAGATGCCTAGTCCGGGGGAACCACTCCCAGATATGATGGGACTACCCCATTCTGGAAGGAGCTATAGATGGAAAAATTTCCAAAGATGAGGCTTCACTGTCTGTAAGTGACTAAACAAGATACTAGTGATTTTTATTGAGGACCCACACACTACACACATGCACATGCACAACACACACACACACACCACGCACAACATGCGCATCGCACATAAATGCATGCATACACATGCACTTTTTTTGGGGCAAAGGAACTCACCATTTTGCACCAACAATCTATTAGTAAAGTACTAAAGGCGGTTGAGTAATACTGTATAAAGTTCTGTGTTTAAAGTTTGCTAAGCAACAAGTTAAATGAACTAAATTAAAGCTGGCATGGCACATTTTCCAAATATGAAATGTTTAAATGCTTCAAATGATAGTCTAGGCCATTTTGGAAGAACAGAGATATATTTTACACATAAAAATAACATACCCCCCAAAACAGATGAGGTCCATTGATATGGTAAAGACTTCAGTAATTTTGTAGGCCAACTTTTAAGTTTTCATAACTGTAATACAAATGTGTATATTACATGAATATTTTTGAACTCTACTCACTGATATTAAAACTACAAAGGTTATATACCGGTCAAACAGTGTACTTAGCGTGGGAAACATGGCATACGGCCGTGGTTTTGTTCTTGTGTTTTTAAAACGCCATTTTCGTTGTCTGATGATTTTAGTGTCGCGGCGAAATAAATTATACAAATCGTTCTGTTTACCATAAAGACGCTGATTTTGTCTTATCATTCGGGTGAGGGTTTTGTGTATAAAAAGCCGTACAACCATGCAAAAATATCGATTTTAAAAAATTCTTTAGGGCGCACTATTTTCAAATGTACCAGGTCGCTTTAACCTAAGTGTCAGTGTAAGAATCAATTTTACTGAGTGGTTTTTATATTTTTGTCTACACAATCTTAGTTATAAGATCTTGTTTTTCAGTCAGTGAAACTGTGGAACAACAGTTACTTGTTTAATTAGATTTTTTGGATGTAGCTGTTTCTTTTATCAATAATTTGATAGTCAACAACTACACAGCAGTTCTGTTAGGTGGTACCTACATGTCAACTCCTGGTTAGTAACCAGTGGCAGTCAAAAGTGCCACCATATTTGTGTAGACCCCCAAATGGTTAGTCAACTGCAAGAAGTTTTTGGCATATATCTATAGATCACGCCGGAGGTACGTCACTTCCACTGATGCCATTGAAAGCAAACTGAATCACAACATACAATGCGCAGATGGTAAAAATAATCCCTTGTTTTGCTGCAATTTTTGTAAACTTTAAATTAAAAATATTAACTGACAATCGTTTTCATTGGTATTTTTTGGTGTTTGGAGTCAGATTGGTGAATGTACTACCATATTTTGCTGCATGAATTGGCTGTCACAAGTTTTTTATATTTTGTGCCGTTTTGGGGCCATTGTTTAGTCAACGGCATTATCAGGGCGCTGTATAAAAAATAAAGAGTGCCGTTGCCTATCACATGTTACCGGATTACCGGAGCGACCTATAGAGCTTATAGCATAGGAGCTCCTCACTGGGATCTAGCAAATGGTTTAGGACCAAAGGTGTTAAATACCCACAATGCCTTCTTTACACAAGACTACATGCTGCTTACACCTTTGTACCTACACCATATTCTAGATCCCAGTGAGGACCTTCCATGCTATTGCCTATTGTTTGGTGGTGGGCTTCACATGTAGTACATTCCCATGTAGAGTCACTATGTATAAGAATCTGGCTGTGTACCTCAGCATGATTTACAAGATAAGCAAAAAAAAAGGTTTGTTTCCAGTAGGCCCATACACATTTTGATATTGGATCATTTTGACCACATTGCCAGGTTTTTATTTGAATACTAAAGAATTTTGAAATTTTTCAAACAAGAATACTTCAAGACAAATTTTCCATTTTCTATTACACAATCCCAAATATATACCCTCCTTTATTTTGTTTTTATAAATTAAAAATAATTTTAAAGTAAAAATATGGTTTGCCTCTATTTTGACTCCCATTTTGAAGGTGACAAATATTTAGGGCGTTAAACCCCCCATTTTCATCAGCATTGCTGTCACCCAAAGACCCCTCATTTTTGAAATGTAACCACTGTCACCCACGACCCCTACCCTATTTTTGGTGAAAATTTAGAAATGCCCAACCCAAGCCCAATTTTGGGTGACAATTTTTGCAAAATTATCTAAAAAGACACAATTTTGTTGGAAATTTTACAAAATTGGTCACCCGAAATCCCCCTATTTTGGGGCATTTTTTGGCTGTCTCTCACCCAGAGACCCTATTATTTTAGTTCTCTGTCACTGAATGCCCGTGGGTTGGAGCGCCAGCCGTACACCCATATCCATTTGCATATTGGGATTACCCCCCCACCCCTTTCCAGGGGAAAGTTTTTTGTGATAAAATTATTTTTAAAAGTTTTTTTGCATATTTTGGTTTTTGGGCTACGATAACTGAAAACCAACTATTTTTTTTGTGCCTAAGATCCATTTTGTACGTTGAATGGTTTTTGCTATTTTTCAGTCATCTTTCTAGTTGCAGCCATGTACACACACATGCATTCTGCAAGACACTTAACTCTACTTAATAGAATCAACTTGAGAATTGCGGATGATCTTCGTTTTTTTACTGACTTTCCCGCTGATTAAAGCATCTTCTGTGTATGACATACAGTATCACAAGTAACTTGAGTTATGAGGGCAGGTGAACTGCAATTTGTATAATTGGTGGTTGGTAGGAGTTCAATGTTGGTATTTATTTACTTGTCGGGGATTGCTGCGAGGTTTCTCAACACAATCAAATTGGGTAATTGTGAACGACAGGTTGTGCAGTTAATCTAAATTATGGTTACTCTGACTAGGCGTATCCAACTTAACCTGTGACCAATATACTGCGTATGTCACCCTTCTCATGATTGTCGCTGCGTTTTGTCAAACTGAGGTATGGTATATTTTCAAAACTAAGGCATTATCTATAAAGTAGACCGTTTTTTCACAACTACGACAAATTTATTTCAAGACCAAGCAAATTACGCAAAACAAAGGCACATTATTTAAAACCTGGGGCAATAATTCAAAACTAAAGCAAATTATCTTTGAACTAAGGTGAATTTTTGAAGGCCAATGTACATTTCAATGAACAGAGCAGTCAAAAGCATGGAAAATTATCTCAGAAACCATGGCAGATAATTAAATTTTTGATCAAATAGTGCTTCTATATATCTGTGTAAACCATACTACCATTCTTACAATATTTCTGATTTGCTCATTACATGATATTACCTGCCACGTAACCAATCAAAATAGGGCTTAGATTCCGATAGATAGGTAGGTAGTGTTGAGGGTTAATCATACATGGGCCCTATGATGTGACTTGTCTGCAAATGTTACATCATTATCAGTTTTAGAACCATTTCAAAATGTCTGTAGAGTTGTTGATATACCGTGTAACCAACCCAAGCCTCCCCAACTGATCTGAATAGCTTTTCCTTTATTTGTCCAGTTATGTCCAACTTCCATCACATTTACTGGTAAAATTCAATTCTGTTTTCTAAAACTTGATTGGATTTGACAAGACAAGCAAAGTATAGTAAAATGCTCTGGTATGGTTGAGAGACTTCCATTACCTAATGAATTCTTTTGGGGAATAACGCAAGGGACCGTTTTACCGCGATCGCTCCCATTGAAAATAGCGCATTTTTGCAATAAATCTGTCATAAAAAATTAAATATCGTTCCGACAATTTATTTCCTCCTAGGGAAAAGTATTCAAAGGTATGCTTTTTCTATAACACATTTCAATCTTGCAAATCATCCCGGAGGCTTGCACTAAACTTGAAAAATGTTTTTTATTCAGTCCCAGGGACTCGCTTTATACATGTACAATATTGTAAATGTTGCCTTTTTTTCTACATACCAAATCACCTAAATCACTGAAATTTGATACAGCTCTAATTTTGAAAAATAGGGATGTTTGCATCCAAATCATCCAAAATTGCTGAACAGGAATCCAAATGGACTGTTCATTGTAACCATATTAGCGTATCAGCCTGTGTGATGTTTTACAGCATTTACAATTAACTTCTAATGCATTTTTTTTCGGATTGGCTTTTTTGAAGGCATGTTTTGTTTTTGTTTTCTGTGCACTTTTGAATGTTCAAAAGGTGCAGTATTCATCGAGTGTACTAGAGGTATTGTGGGATTTTACTTGTTTTGGATGTGTTTCTTTTGTGTGTGCATGTATGCATGGTTTGGACTAAGTGTAAAAGTGATGTATTACTAACTTTACGCCGTGAGTGCCGTACACCTCTACTCTAAACGGGTCCGTTTGTATCATCCGTTTTAAAGGTGTATTTCCTGATTCTAGCACATTTATTTTTTGGGTTTTGTTCTGAGTTTAGCATCTCCTCAGAAAAGGGTTATTCTTCCAGAATTTCAGTTAATTCTGATGTTGCTTTTTGAATGTTGGCAATTAAGTTGTATCACGTTGCTCCATAGGCCACTGGTTGTAATTTCTGTCCGTTTATGGACAGAAAATACAAAATTATGGAATTTCTTCTAGAGTACATTGAATTAGTAAGTAAGATTGAGCACGCATATATACTTGGGTCAACTGTTTCAGATATATAAAAAATCTCAATTTCTTTGAGATAAATCCGGGGGACGGGACGATGTCGTGGATCACGAATTCCCCTTTAAATATTGTTAAAGGGAGAAACGACTATTAATGTGGATCTATTCGTGCAGTACAAAAGGGCCAAATTGCTTTGTTGTACATTGCCATCCTTCAGAAGAAAAATTGGGGTAGGATGGATGAGTGTGTCATTTTCATCATGACACCAAAGTGACCCCATATATGCTCGGTTGATCACACCATATGCTGTGCCAGACGGTCAGGCACATCTACCCTTTACTAGTGTGTAATAATATTTAAGGGAAAGATTCCCTAGAAATGGCACTAATTTTTTTTTTTAATAATTGAAATGTTGTACATTATAGAAAAATATTGTTTTTATATTGTGGCCCTGTCATTGTAGTGTCTTATGTAATAACTGTATAATCTTAAATGTTATTTGTTTTCTCTTTTAATGTCCAAACATCCACTTATGCTCTTGCATGATGCTACATGATACTTGTATTTGAGCCCTTAAATTGCATGAATATCAGCCATGTTTTTGGACAAAAATACATTCCAGGACTAATACTGCACCTAAACCAATAATCTGTGCTAATGCAACAAGAGATCGATAGGCATCTTCTTGTATGTAGTTCCTTGATTACCTTGAATTTGTGTAACCTGTCCACCAATATGGACAGTGGCAGCACCAGACCTCTTTTCTGGGGAGGGGCAAACGTTGGTCAAATGAATTTTTTTTGGGGTGGCAAAGTTAATTCTGGGGGGGCAAATACACATTTTTGGATATTTTACAACCAATTTTGGGCCCAAATCGCTATTTTTTCCCGAAATTTGGTGATAGTGTCCCAATCGCAGATTGTCTTGCCCAAAATCCTCATTTTGTTTCGGCCAGAGGGGCAACTGGGGGGGGGGGGCAAAAAAAATTTATGGGGCAATCCCCCCCTTGCCCCTTGGCACCGCCACTGAATATGGATGGTGACTGACGTGGCGCCAGCATATTGAAAATACTGTCTATATGCTTGTTTTCATACACCCAATATCCACTTGTGTATCAGACACATTGTGTCTAGAGTTAAATTATGTTTGTTTTGGTGTCAGTTTGTGTCAGTGTATCTGTTGTTGATATAGTGTGTACTTTATACCATGTACAGGGGTTGTCTGTGAGCATGTTTCTACTGGTCCGTTTACCGTGTCGGATATGGATCGATCCGTTATCCAGCTCAGTAGAAACAAACCGACTCGCTATTTTAACTCGATGCAATACGGCAAAATTAAACCTGCCTCTGAGAAGGTTTTTGGCATGTTGCCACATTACCGCTAGTTCACGCAGCAGACCAGCCAATAGCGGCATTTTGGGTTAGGCAGAAAATGATGCCAGGGCCAGGCTGGTAATGTGACTCGCTGGTGCGCATCATCAATATCATCAGCAGTTACTGTAATTATTCAGAAGCGAAATCACATACTAATATTAATGGTGAACAAAGTTTACTTTCTGAACACTACCTGGTGGTACATTCATTAAAAGAAATACAAAATAACTCTCCATGAACTGTATGATAAATAACGTAGCGGAAATAGGCCCCTACACGTGCATGTAAAACACATCTCGCATGCGAATTTCAACTAGCACATGTCAGACTGGATGGTTTTAATACATGTTATGTTAGTGTTCGTTAGTTAAAACTACCAAACAATGAATTACAACCTCTAGTCTGACATGTGCTATTTATTTATGGTTAATATAATTCCTGTTGTTCGATTGAAACCACTTGATATGTGGTCAATAATTATTTTCAGGTATATTGTATAATATTAATTTGTTGTACGGGTTCTCCTTTAACTCAATTCATCTTCCAGTTGCATATGAAGCATAATAGCCTTTTCCACATCTCAGTGACCAAGAGAAGGCTCTTCTGAGTACATTTGAAGAGTTAAAATCATTCTTTTTTTTGAGTTTGAACAACTCTCGGGTTTGCAGTATCAATAAGATCGCGTCATTATGGTCCACTTTTGGGAGACACCATATGTTGTCAGTTCTTCAAGTCTTCAAGAGACATGAGGACATTTCCAGAAAAATATACTCACATATTTTTTCAAAATTTTTTTTTTTTTCAACATTTTTTGGCATATTTAGAATGCTTACCAATGTATCATATCACATCTAAATGAAGCCACTAAAACTGATCCCTAAAAAAAGTAAAATGCACAATAGTCTTTGCCTTAGTTATGCCAATTATGCAATGACAACTTTCACACTCAATAGCCACTATAGAAACACACATGGAAGCCTGACTGGAACTTCGGTTCTTCAATCATTCTGAAATAAATGCTAACAAAAGATCTACTGCAAAAAATTACTCTAAGCATCAAAGACAGGTTTAAGTAACAACCCTAAACGTCAAAGTTTAACATGAAAAGGTACCTTTTTTTCCTAAGGATGTTGTCCATGCTTCAATGCCAAAATTTGACTCTTTTTAAACTTTTTTTTTCTGACATGCATGACTTTTTACCAAGTAATATATTAAGGGGGGGCTGAAGTCGTCTTTTGGGGGTGGAAAAATTTGGAGATTGGACACCTTTTTGTTTCAATGGATATTGTGTTCCAGAATTACGGCTTATCATATTCAGGAAAAGGTGATGCAAAATTGAAGCGAACATATATTCCTTCCTATAACAAATGTAATGCAGTACATTCTTTTTCTATTTTATTTGATTTTTAGGGCGTGATATTTAAAAAAAATTGCACATAAATATAAAGTCTCCAGAAAATAAGCCATTTTAGTCCATGACAAATTGATGACTATACTTTGTAAACATATTGCTGCCATTATTAGTGAGCTTTTTGAAGTTTAATTTTGCATATCTTCAAGCATAATTAAATTTCAGTGTTTTCTAGTATTTAAAAGGGATATTTCGTCATGTTGCGATTTGTCACTCTTATATGTCGCGCAGATGTTTCGTAATCGCATGGCCGTTTGAGCTGAAATTTGGAATATGGGTCAATGATATGTATGTCCTATTTTTTAACAGAGGGAAATGTTGATTAAGTAATGGATAACCATGGAAAACGACCAATTTTTTTTTATACTTTTTTCCCAAAATGCACTTTTTTGTTATTTTTCGGGTCATTTCTCGGGTATTTAACATTCAAGTTAAAATTTTGGCTCGTAAAAAGTTTAATATACGATACAATTGTTGATACATTAATACCAAGTTTGGTTACAATATTGCAAACGTTTACTGAAAACGACGCGCAAGGTCACCCTTTAAAAAACAAGATGGCCGCCGTTACCAAAATAGCACCCATTAAAATTCGCTTGTTATGTTTTTTGATTTGGTGAAAAATTAATTGTAGCCATAAAGTTATATACTCTCACCGAATATGAAGCCATAGGTGCTGCACTTTGGAAAATCACCTTTTCCACTTCAGCCCCCCCCCCCCCCACCCCTTAAGTGACCCTAGTTAAACTGTGGTTCTGATTACAACCACCTCTCCTCTTCTTGCAATTTGTCGCCAAGTGTTTTCATAGCTAAGGTTCTTTCTTTTCTTTGACTTATAACAATTGACTTTGAGAAAGAATGTGCTAAAGATGATGGCGTGTGTAAAACTTGATTCTCAGCATGACATCCCACATAACTTGCCAGGTAGTGACTGTTACATTGACCCTATGAGAACGACCACCACCACCTATGAGACTGTCTATCTGATTGGCTAATTACAGGACTACAACTGAGTGGCCCTCTGGATCGACACATTAAAATAGTGCTTCTCTAATCTCTGTGTAAACCATTTCTTATAGTGTCTATGTGACGTTTAGTAGGCTACAATGATGCATGATTTTGTATTGAGTGTGTTTGCCAGAGTCCATAATAGCCGATCTCTCTGAACACACTAGACCAGTAGGTCTTTTTGCCTCTCTATGAGATTACCAGTTTTCCATCTCCCTCATCTCCTTGCCTCATAACTTTTTGAAACAAAACACTTTCATTGCATTTCAACCCCAAGTTCCACCTCCTGTAACAACAACAATTCTTCTGCAAACCAAACCTCCACTTCAACGATCTTTTCAAATCAGCATCGGAACCGTCATGGAAAATACAACATCACGAGTTGGGGTGGGGTGGGGGGAGGGAGGTGGGCCAAGCACTTGCGTACTTCACGATAACCTGCCAGTGACATCAATTACACTGAGGCAGATTGCACAGTGTTGTGCCCACCAGTTTCTTATAATTACCCTTAGATTATAACCTGTGTGCTATCGGGTCATCATGTAGAAAACCCTCTAAGTTTGAAAAGATATGTTTCAAATTATCTTGAATGGTACCTAAAGCACCATTTCACTTTGTAAAGACAGCATTATTGTGCCAAAAAATTGTAATCTTTTGATATGAATAAAAGCTGTAACCCAAATGTTGTATAGTAATCATTATTTTTAACCTTACAGGACCCCCAATTTAACTGAATTGGAGGACAGATGAACGGGAAATCAAAATTCTTTTGAAGAACCTGAATGAGGCACGCCTACGATGCTACGATTTGAAATTGCTTTTCAGAGACAACTGGCATTCGGATCCTTTTGCAGAACTGGCCAATCAGGGAATGTAAAAAAAATGTTCACATTCATCTGTTTTCGTTCAGTTTTAACAAATTGGCTAATTTAAATAAATTGGTTTTGCTCTTGCTGAACTTGTGCTTATCATACTTGACTGACTGTTTATTTCTCAATGGAGTCTAAGTATAGCCCTGGTTTAAACTTGGGTTCAGGCCTGTAATGAATCGATCTAGTTTCTTATCATATGCGGAAAGTGCAATTAATATTGTGAACTATATTACAGGAAGTGGTCGTTCAACCTACCTAAGTAACTTCTCTTAGTAAATTGGTTTTTATATTTGCAATATAAACCCAAGGATAGACCGAAGTGTAGTCAGCAGGATAATGATTGAGTACTCCAATCCCCATTTAATTTTTATTAATATTTTTGCATGTAAGTTATGATTATGAGTTATTGATTTTCATTCATGGTTCAGAAATGTTCTACATCGGACACAGAACAACCCTTATTACGTGTAAATTAGGGAATCCTTATCCAACAACCATGGTCGTAAGCCAACAGAATCTTAGAGGTGGAGTTGCAAGGGTTTTTTTGCATAAAGTACATTCCACTTTGCATGTGCTTGGTTAATTACACCATGATGGCACAAAAAAAAAAAGAAACTGAGTAATTTACCAAAATATGACCAAAAACACTACTTAGACTGCAACAAAAACAAGTAACTCCACTTTCAATATATTCCAAAAGTATGAGTGGGGTCTTACGATGCAAGGTGAAATTCCAGTTCATAAACTCACATACAAATTGCATCTGTGGTAGTTTGGCTTTCTCCACAAGAGGGCGTGACTTAGCTTAGTTACTATCAGGGAAAATATGAATCAGTGACACAAAAACACTGAAAGCATTAAAAACAAGAGTATGTCACTTAGTGCCTGTGTGTATGCTAGAGTATTTTATGATCCGCACCTGCAAAATGAGGTTTTGTTTAAAGGAGCATGTCCG